>JAIGNY010004602.1:2500-50000 GCA_020152595.1 Chiridota heheva
TAGATATATATACATATATAAGATATGAGATTGATAACCAAATATGAATGTATTGGGAAACCTAGAAGATAGATTAATATTCCCTGGTATAAAAATTTCACATTCCGTGCTCCAAATGGGATTCTGTGTTATATAAGTTGTTATATAAGTTCTGGAGAAGTAAGTACTAGTAAGTAAATTCAATTCCGCTACAAGTTTCTGGGAGATTGTGACTAAAATGTAACAAGGCTAACTGTGTGGGCAAATGGAATGGGATAATGTCATATAACAGACCGATCAACCAATATGATGTTTCGCGTTCTATACGACAGTACGAACGAAGCCCTTGAAATTTATGAAGATATTTAATCGTATAGTACATAAAGTAACAAAATCTCATACTCACTGCTCGCCTGTGGTTTAAGAGCCATAACCACAACAATGACTATAAAATGCATCCTTTTTCTTCAGTCAGCCGCAGATAAATCAATTACTTCAAATGTACTATCGAATATTTATCTAGTAATTTCGAATTCTCCTCAGCATGAAACCATTTCATATCATTTTTCTTGAACGTTTACAGAAAAAGCAATTAAATGTCATACAAAGCTTTCTCTAATTTGACAGCTCTGGCTCGTTTTAGAAAACTCATAATAACAATGGAAAGGCCGTAATAAGTCTTTATTCTCGGTGTTTTCTCATGTACAATAAGTGACCTAAATACGATGCGCATATGGGAAGAAACGGGAAAATATCTAGATCTTACAATCTGTGGTCCAGCAAATTCATCTCAAGTAAAAGAAGAACCCAAAAGAAACAAAATGATGAAGACATCCTTTAACAAAACCTAAGCCGTTGAGGAGTTACCTAAGTTGAAAATTCTTTATAATTTGTGTAGCTAAAGCTAAATCCATCCGAGCCATTAGGCTCATAGGGCCTGTACTTATTCCCGATTTCCATGGCGCAAGCTAATGAGAGTACATGACTACCCCTAGACGGGACGCCAGTCCATCGCAGTTTAACTCCCCAGCAGTGTTGGTACTCATTTTACAGCTGAGTGGACTGAAGCAAGTAAAGTGTCTTGCTCAAGGACACAATGCAGTGCTCAAGGTGAAAATCGAACTGTGTACCTCTCGAATACGAGCATGACCTCTTGATCACTGAGCCACTGCACCTCTATGATTTGTGTAGAAACGACTGAAATCAGACACGTTGTAGCATCACAACCTTAAATTCCTCAAATTCGTTATATATTCTATCATATATTTTCTGCAATGTTGTGGCTTATAAACCATTGGATATGTCACGAAAGTAGTACAACAAAATCTAGTAAGGAGAATAATAATGAATAATCTGAAGATTTGAAAGAAAATATTTAGATATATTTAAAAAGTCTCAAAAGTCATTAAAATATGTAAGAATGTAAGGATGGAGGTGCCAAACTTCTACAGTAGAATTACTATGCCAGTCATTTCTACACAAGTGAGACAAAACTTTGAACATGAATATCTCCAGAATCTAACGGAATAAGATTTTACAGTAGTTACACCATTTTGGTTCTTTTCAGCTCCTTTTTCATATGACATCAATTTACTTGACCACTTAGCTAATCCTTTAAAACACCAATTGGCATCGTTTTCTTGATTTTTCTTTTTTCAATCTGGTCACCCTGAAGTAATTTTACTTCATATTTTGTTTGGTATGTAGATTGTCTTAAAATAATGTGAACTGAAATGAAATGCAATTACAAAATGTTAATTTTTACTTTTCATTTCAGACGCAAATAAATCGTAGAGTGTAGTGGAAATTTGGATCTAAAAGTATGAGTAGGATTTTTAGATCTTAAATTGTAGTAGATATTTGGATCCTAGAGTGTCAGTAGATTTCTTCAAAACTTAGAGTGCAGTAAATATTTAGATCTTAGAATGTAGTACATTTCTTTATCTTAGAATCGAGTGAATATTTGGATATTGGAGTGTAGTGGATTTGCAAGTTAATACTACCTTTCTATGAATGCGCTATCTGGTCAGTTTATGATAAGTATGACATTTTTCCATTACAGATTCATACTTATTACCGAAGTAATTTAATCATGTGGCATTTATTATGAAGGGGACTTCCACCACAACTTTTGGGAGTCAAATGCTTAATGAAGGTATCTCTGTTGTTGTACACTATGACTACAGATCACAATCGATTATCTTTGGTTACAGCACTCTTGTGTTTCTCCAAAAAAAATTGGAGAAACAAAGTTTATGGGATTTATAGTAACTTACACTAAAAACATTTCGTAAATGGAAATGCTGATGATCAAATTTTGTATGGATATTACAAAATCATCAATTGTCAGACTGATTTTAGAATGCAGAAAACTGAAGGAAATAAATCATAGTAATTCCAGGGCAGATTTGGAATTACAAGATAGTCGCGTCAGATTATTATGTGGATCTTCTTGTCCATGATTTCACTAGCGGATTAGTAGTATTATTGGATAGATATGCTCCACTAGTCCGTAAGAGCATAATTTGTAAGGCTAAACCAGAGTGGGTCACAGATGAATTATTGGAATTGAAAAGTTATGTTAGGAGAGCAGAGAATAAGTGGCGACACAGTCTAGATAATAACCACAATTCTAATCTCAAATTGTCTTAACTCTAACGGGAACATCGAAAACAGACATAATAATCAAAATGGGATTATGTAAATCATACCATCGCCAATTACGGAATAGACTCAAAGAAATTATTTGATGCTGTCAACAGATTGATTGGGAGAGCACAATACCTCACTAACAGAAAGTAATTACAGCGTTCTCCCTTGCAAACAAAATTGCAAACTTTTTTATATGAGTAAAATTCATACAATCAGAGACATTCTTCAGGACTCTTCATTGATTGAGCCGCCTATGAGAGACTGCAGGGAGTAATCAACTTTTCGCCCTTATGAGAGGCCGAAGTTATACAACAGACTAAGCCAACCAATTGTCCGACAGATCCCTTCTCGACTATATTGTTAAACATTCGCATACAAGCTCTTCTTCATCTTTTAACATTGATTGTTAACAATTCAATAACTACAGGAATTTGTTTTGGGGAGAACATCAATCAATTGTGTGCACATTCGTCAAGAAATTCGAATTTGAACTGCCATCTATGTCTAAGATAGTCAAAAAGCTTATCCAACCTAATGATCATCTCAATAATGAGAATTGGCTGCCTGATTACAGTGCAGAACTGAAAAAGCTTTTATAAAGGCAACAAATGATCTGCTCCTATTTATTTCACATGTAATTTTACAACATGTAATTTAATCCATGTCATTTGATTTTAGAATAATATTTGCTTTAAATGATAAAGCGTGATGAGCTTAAGAGAAAACCATATGAGTATATTGACTACAACTATGTTCATATCATACCTATTTGGATATAATTTTGTGGTTATTAATGATTTTTCTTTTTTTTTTAAACCTTGGATAAAATTTCTACATAATATTTTAAGAACAAGACTGAATAAGCCTCCAGTTTATTTGAGATGTTACCCACATAAAAAAAGGGAATATTTTTTCCCATTATGTCAGTTACCGTCAAATTTATATGGACATCTTAGGATCAATTACTTTCGTGTGTTTCTTACAACAATGCTTACTAATAAATTTCTGCTTTTTAGTTATATTCCTGTACAAGTGCAGATGAATTTCAACAGATTATTAACAATTCAGTGTGAACAAAAACTAATCCCATTTGGGTGTTTTAGTAGATATATTTTGCATGAAGTCAAATTGTAAGCATTCAGTAAATGGTATCATTAAACCAATGAGGAAAACTTAACAAACTTGACCCAACGTACGAATGATCGTCGTTTGAATTTCATGACCTCTGGCAGCACTTCAAATAAAATTGAACAGGCAAGCAAGAAATTATACACAGAAGCCTATTTCATCAACAATTTCTCAAAAACTTGCAGTATACTAAAAGAAGTTCCCTTCTGTAATGTTTTGTCAAATTCCCAATGCACAGAAAAATATGGATTGATGGTTGATATATGAATATGTGATAAGCTTTCTTAGATAAGTTTTTCATGGCGAATGAAGTCCAAACTGGGAGGATCTGAAGCATTTTCACAAGCAAAATTATCTATCTCTAATTCCCATTACATCAAATATAATTGCTGCATTTATTGATATCGTCAATATGTCAATACGAGGAAGTCCCATAGGTATTGATACTAGTGTAATGAAATACAAAATTATTGATTTACCTTGGAGATACTTTCAACCCGTTTCCAATGTTCGCCTTTCTGGAATTCTATTAAAAAGAAAAACTAGCTAAAAGCTTTTCAAGTAATGTTTGATGACGGAATTTTAAAGATTTCTTGTTCAGTCTAAAATTTTAAAACGAAGGGCCTTTTTTTTTTTCAATCTAGGAGTTTAAGCGTGTGGGTAATCCATTTAGAAAGTACTTTTGCGAAATGTTGACATTTTATTTGTGGAATCAAAAGTATGAGCTAAAATCAATGTAATATTTACCTACTCCTTTTTTTTCCTTTTAATCTAAGGAAAGATACAACACATATTACTATCAAACGTTATCATAACCTTTTATAGAACATGAAATTAGAACCTCCCCAAACCATAATGACGCCATTTGTAAATTACCAAATAATAGCAAATAACATCAATCGCGAGAAGTAGCACAACTCTATGGCAGGAAATCTTCATTAGTTCCAAGAACAATTGTCAAAGAGCCGCATCATTTTTTTTTTGTAACACCACCGATAGTAAGAACGATAACTCAACAATGATCACAACACCCTTGTTGCGTCACAACTCGCTCATAAGAGAAACCAATTGATTGGTATCAAGGCAAGTTACATTCAAGGTGATAACTAAACATTTCAGGTTAAAGGTATGTGGTCAATTTCGAAGTATACATACTTGTAACATCATTCAATGACTCAACCAGTCATAGTTTAACTGAATGATACATGTGGCGCAAGTAAGTAGATTATATAAGGAAAGTGACGTTTCCCTTTATATATAAAGAATGTTCAAGTAGTGAGGTGGTAATGATGTTAGTTTCCCAAACATAACGATAATTATTATAACAGTAACATAAAGAATCGCTCTTAACATACAGGTGCATCACTTAACAAGCAAGAAATTGTTCTTTCTGCAATCGTAACAATGTCACACAGGAAAGTTAAAGACGTGGACATCGTTATACACTTTCAAACTAGAAAGCAAGATGCATAAGCTTATACCGAAACGTGTTGTAACATCTGGAAATAACATCGACCAACTCAGCTTTCTTGGTTGCAGGATAGTAAACACATATTTCATCGCAAGATGACATCTTGTTCTTTCCCTTTAAAAGAAACAATCCAAATTTGGTGATCAATATAATTGATGTCATTATCTGACGGTGTTTACTCAAATCCACAACAACACCAAGATATACTTCCTTGCAGACTAATAAACACATATTCAATCTCAAGATGACATTCTGTTCTTTCCTTTCAAAAGGAACAATCCGAAATAAAAGTAGTATGGTCATCAAAATAATTGATGTCATTATCCGATGGTTTGTACTCGCATCCACAACAACGCCAGGATATCGGGTTTGAGGAGCGACCCTGCAAAATATGATGAATCGAATGCAATTAATGTGTGTTGTCATAGATATGAGATGAAGACATTACGCCATATTTTTTGATATTAGTGGACCAACAAGTTTAACCATTATTGTATTTCCCATATGATTTTGTGCTTTCCAAAAAAAAAAAAAATTCCATACTTATTGAATTGTTAACAATCAATTTTAAAAGAGGAAGAAGAGCCTGTATGTGAACGTTTTACAATATTGCCGGAAAAAGATCTGTCGGACAATTGGTTGACTTTGTTTGTCGTATAACTTCGGCCTCTCATAACGATTGAAAGGCCGATTACTCCCTGCAGTCTCTCATAAGTGGGTCAAACAATGGATAGTTCTAAACATCATCCCTCATGATATGAATTTTACGCATATGAAAAGTTTGCAAATTCGTTTGCAAGGGAGACCGCTGTAATCACTTTCTGGTAGTGGATTACATTGTGCTCTCCCAATCAATCTGTTGACAGCATCAAATAATTTCTGTGAATCTCTTCCGCAATTGACGATGGTATGATTTACATAATCCCATTTTGATTTTTGTGTCTGTTTCTGATATTCCCTTAGACTTTAGCCAATTTGAGAGTAGATTTGAGGATATCATCTGAAATTTGTCGCCACTTATTCTCTGCTCTACTAACATATCTTTTCAATTTCAATAATTCATCTGTGACCCACTCTGGTTTAGCCTTACAAATTATGCTCTTACGGACTAGTGGAGCATATCTATCCAATAATACTACTAATCCGCTGGTGAAATCAGGAACAAGAAGATCCACATAATAATCTGGCGCGAATAACTTGTAATTTCAAATCTGCCCGAAAATTACTATGACTTATCTCCTTCAGTTTTCTGCATTCTAAAATCTGTCTGACAATTGATGATTTTGTAATATCCATACAAAATTTGATCATCAGCATTTCCATTCACGAAATGTTTTATTGTAAGTTATTACAAATCCCATGAACTCTGTTTTTATAAAATGTTTTGGAGAAACACAAGGGCTGAAGGGTACTGTGGCCAAAAATAATCGATTGTGATCTGTAGTCATAGTGTACAACAACAGAGATACAGTACCTTCATTAAGCATTTGACTCCCAAAAGTTGTGGTGGAGGTCGCCTTCATAATAAATGCCACATAATTAAATTACTTTGGTAATAGGTATAAATCGGTAATGGAAAAATGTCATACTCATCATAAACTGACCAGATAGCGCATTCATAAAAAGGTGGTATTAACTTGCAAATCCACTACACTCGAAGATCTAAATATTCACTCGATTCTAAGATACAAAATGTACTACATTCTAAGATCTAAAAATTTACTACACTCTCAAGTTTAAAAAAATCTACTAACACTCTAGGATCCAGATATTCACCACACTCTAAGATCTAAAAATCCCATTCACACTTTCAGATCCAAATTTCCACTACACTCTACGATTTAATTGGGTCTGATATGGAAAGTGAAAATTAGAAATTTGTTATTGCATTTCATTTCAGTTCACATTATTTCAACACAATCTACATACCAAACAAAATATGAAGTAAAATTACTTCAGGGTGACCAGGTTGAAAAAAAGAATAATCAAGAAAACGATGCCAATTGTTGTTTTAAAGGATTAATTCAGTGGTCAAGTAAATTGATGTCATATGAAAACAGGAACTGAAAAGAACCAAAATGGCATAACAACTGTTAAATCTTATTCCGTTAGATTCCGGAGATAATCATTTTCAAAATTGTATCTCTCTTGTGTAGAACTAAATGGTATAGTTAGTCTACTGTAGAAGTTTGGCGCCCTAATCTTCTCATTCTTAAAAATTGTAATGACTTTTCAAAATGTTTAATATATTTTGATATTTTCTCTCAAATCTTCGGGTTGTTGATTATAATTCTCCTTACTAGATTTTGTTGTACTACTTTCGTGACATATCCAATGGTTTATAAGCCACAACATTGCAGAAAATATATGATAGAATATATAACGAATATGAGGAATTTAAGGTTGTGATGTAACAACGTGTCTGATTTCAGTCGTTTCTACACAATTCATGGATGTGCGGTAATTCAGTGGTTAAGAAGTCATGCTTGTACGCGAAAGGTACCGGTTCGATTCCCGCCGCAAGCACTGCATTGTGTCTTTGAGCAAGGCACTTTACTCTTCTTGCTTCAGTCCACTCAGCTGTAAAATGAGTATCAGCACTGCTAGGGGTTACCCTGTGGTGGACTGGCATCCCGTCTAGGGCAGGGAGTCATATACTCTCATCCGCTTGCGCCATGGAAATTGGCCCTAAACACCGGCCCTCTGAGTCTAATGACTCGGATGAATTCAGCTTTAGCTACACAAATCATACAGAATTTTCAACTTAAGTTACTACTTAGCGGCTTAGAATTTTGTAAGGATGCCTTCATCATTTTATTTCTTTTGAGTTCTTCTTTACTTGAGATGAATTTGCTGGACCACAGATTGTCAGATCTAAATATTTGTCTACCCATCTTCCCATATGCGCATCGTATTTGGGCCACTTATTGTACATGTTCATATTCATCAACCAATTAATCTTTAATCAAATCAGCCGAAGGGATACATAGTAGTTGTAGATGCTTTATATAGCGGTTTGTAATACTGGTTTCTGGTAGTTTGTTAAAAACTGCAAGGGTATATCACTGGGCTGAAAGTGGACCGTTGTAAATATTTTCCTAGAAAGGTAACACATTTTTTTGCATTAACCTTGTGGTAAACACAGTGCAATAACGAATTAGATGGGGTTGATTTTCATCTTTGGAGATGATACTGCTAACAACAAGCCTTGTCTGCTTGTCGTGGTGTTTTTATTCATGCATAGATCCTGAGTTTAATTGAAATTGATATTTTCTTTGATTTAGCGTTCAGAAATTTATACCGAATATTACTCATTGAATAAGCAGCAATGGTTATTTATGCTGTACCTTCTACATAATATTTCACAAAATTCGAAGCTACTCTAAAATCGGTAATCCGCTCCATGTCACCTAATAATTTCTATTCAGACCAACTTTCCAAGCTGATAGAGAAAAATCGCATGTCTCATACATGGAATTTGTCTACTATAAACGATTATTCTGTTAGAAAGCGCCATTAATAGAGACAACACCGAGAACAAAGACTTATTATGGCCTTGTCATTGTTATGAACTTTCTAAAACGAACCAGAACTGTCAAATTAGAGATAGCTTTGTATGACATTCAATTGCTTTTTCTTTAAACGTTCAAGAATGTTCCCGTTCTGTGGAATATTGTGTAACGTGTCTTGTATAGGCATGTAAGATAGGATGAAATCCACACTAAAAATGATGTGAAATGCTTTCACGCAGAAGAGAAATCGAAATTACTAGATAATTATTCGATGGTACATTTGAAGTAATTGATTTATCTGCGGCTGACTTAAAGGAAATGATTCATTTTATAGTCATTGTTGTGGTTATGGCTCTTAAACCACAGGTGAGCAGTAAGTATGAGATTTTGTTAATTTATGTACCATACGATTAAATATTTTCATAAATTTTAAGGGTTTCGTTCGTATAGAACGCGAAACATCATATTGGTTGATCGGTCTGTTATATAACATTATCCCATTCCATTTGCCCACACAGTCAGCCTTGTTACACTTTAGTCCCAATCTCCCAGACACTTGTAGCGGAATTGAATTTACTTACTACTACTTACTTCTCCGGTACTTATATAACACAGAATCCCATTTGGAGCACGGAATATGAAATTTTTATACCAGGGAATATCAATCTATGTTCTAGGTTTTCCAATACATTCATGTTTGGTTGCCAATCTTATGTGTGTGTGTGTGTGTGCGTTTGTGTGTGTGTTTGTGTGTCTGTGTCTATCCATCTGTCTGTAGGGGCTGAACATAGAATTTTGATAAGCGATTGCTACTTATTTTCTACTTTTATTTCAATATCATATTTACGTGAATTTCTATGTGCATTTAAATGATAGAGGAGCAAATTGAGCAAACATGTTTTCATGATATCTTATTCCGTATTACAAAGATTCTATCAGTGTGTTCAAAGGTAGCTCATGTAGTATGTAGCGTGATTTAATTGTTGAATGTCGAAACAAATTTGTTATGAATATCTATAAAATACATATAAATAATTTGTGTGTTGGAAGCCAAGATATGACATCACACTCTTAAATTGGATTTACGGTACCAGTCACTTTCAACAAACATTGGAAATTTTTCCTACGCGATACCTCCAAAGCATAATAAGATATCATGTTTTTCACTAATGTATATAGTTAATTGCTATATGAATTTACGGGGATATTTATTGTTATATTCCTACTGGACGATTATACGGACAATCCTGAATTTGCATAAAATTTAAATGATAATTCTTATAATACCACGTTTTTAGTACGTATTTGTTTTCTTATCATACGACTTATTATCCCTAACATATTTTCATACCTGTGTGTTTTAAATGTGACACACTATAGAGCTACCACATGTAGCTTCTGCATCTCTAATGGAAACATCGTTGTAATTATTGCAAGAGTAACGTTAATTAAAGAAAATAACATACTTCGGTTTTTTTTATTTCTATTGTAAACAACAAGTTCAATTATTGTATATGTTAAATTAAACATAAGTATTTCAAATTTCAAATCTGACTGTTGTCTTTTCTTCTACATCAATGGCTTAAGATTGAAGGTGGGAAGATGTAAAGTCTCTTTCTCTCTCTGTCTCTCTCTGGCTGTCTGTCTGTCTGTCTGTCTGTCTCCCTCCCTCCATCCCTCCCTTCTTCCCTCCATTCCTCCATCACTCCCACTTTCCCTCTCTTCCTCCCTCCCTCCATCCCTCCCTTCTTCCCTCCATTCCTCCATCCCTCCCAATTTCCCTCTCTTCCTCCCTCTCTCCCTCCCTCCTTCCTTCCCTTCCTCCCTCCCTCCTTCCTCCATCCCTTTTTCCCTCCCTCTCTCTTTCTCTCATTTTATATAACATACATCATTTGGGAACATCTTTAAATAATTAATAGATACACACAACAAACGAAACTAAAAAGATACAGAATTACATATATTTCAACAGCCAGTAAATATCTGTATAAATACACCTCTTTATCATTACATTGGACTTCATATTTAAACGCCATTTCCGTACATTCAGAATCATGCGCTTAAAATCATATGCAATGTAAAACAATGTAGACCTCGAAAAATACACTCGCCAACTCGCTACGTGTTAGTGCACAAATCCTCGAGTTATTTTCAAATTGCACACGCAAAGCTGCGGAGTAGACCTATAGGTTATGTACGTAACACTTTGAAGATAGTAACATATGAAGTTCTTGTGGAATAAGATATGAGGAACAGTTGGAAATATAAATAATCCCAAAGATAGTTATTATTTCCACAAAAAAAAACCTTCCCAAACAACAGTTTTTTTTTCTCCTACCTAAAGCAGAAATAACACTTGTAACGTAAATAATGCGTATACTGTGTGTATGTTATGACATGTTTGATGGCGAGTGAAGTAATTGGTGACTAAGAATTCAGACCACTCGCCAGAATGGCGATTTAAAAACTTTAATTTTGTCAAGGCCTGCCGGTATCACAAGAAAACAAAAGCTACATACCAGCATTGCAGATACATTACTATTCTTTGTTAGTTACCACATTTTTTGGCCTTGCTTAAACTGATATTCAACATTTAGTGCATCTTAATTTCAACATGAAATTTTAACAAAAATAACATACCAAACCAAAAATGAACGGAAAACTGCATAGAAGTAAAGACCATGTAACCCTTTAACCATCAAACTCGGAAAACAATTTCACTTTTTTAACTAAAGTTATATTATCTTCCACTTTTAATAACCCATGTTTAATTTCTCGAAGCTGAAAGTGAAAAATTTAAACCGGAATTAGCAATTGTTTAGTCACAAAACTAAGTTTCTGAGCTTGGAAATTTACTTTTTGACTTGGAAACTGGACTGCAGCTATAATAACAAGCTACTACCTCATTACAGTTGCTATCCCATCATGCAATGCCGACATTTCAATTTCAAAACAACCTAGTTCTTCTGTTCAAATGTCTTTGAGAACATTGTTTTGAATCTTTGTCATCCTGGATAAAAAGACCTTTATTTGCCTAAAGACCTTGAAGATGGGTAAAAAAAGAAGGAAGAGATACATGGAACCAATAGAAAATTCAATGGTGTGTCATTTTAAAGGCAACATAATTGCCAACTCAAAGTATTACTGGAAATGGAAGTGAGAGCAATATCTGAATATGCAAGCCGTGTAGTGAAATTGTAGCCTAACTAACCTAATGAAACTAGCATCAGCGGGGTGAAAAGAAAGGTTTCTAGTGCTTCTGAGAGGAAGATAAACCTAGCTACTATTTTACAAAAAGATAAAAGGACATCATCTGATATAAGAGATCGACTTTTGTGCCCTGAAGGATACCGTACATGGATATGGGATCACTTTCTGCTATTCAGCAAGCACATATTTGCAATGGAGGTGATTAAAGTAAGGCTTAACGTTAGGCCTATTTTTATTTATAAATCTGAATAGGTTAAGTCTGCAAAAATCCTACCGGAGTACATGAACGCCAACCAAGTGTAACAAAATCAGTTTAGTAAGTTTAGCTTTAAAACTTTAGACTTGGTGCATGTACATTGTCTGGCGGTTTAGTTTGGGGAAACGAAGGAGTATTTAGACTAGTGCCAGTGTTAATAATAGGCCTGTATTTTTTTTAGCATAGGGACCCTGGAAATTCAGATTATACCACAAAACGTAAGAAAAATGGACCTATTGGAGTATTTGGTCATCTAAGCATTTTGAACATCCGGGACTCTTTGTCGGTGAAAACCAAATTGTGCACAAGTGAACACCACGCTTTATTCTATTGTATGTAGGCCTACGTACGATATATACATTTCAAACTTAATTTCTACGATATTTCTTTCACATTTGCAACAATTTCCTGCAAAAATACCAAAGCGAAACTTGACCAATTTCACACTGGATGTCCTGTAATGGTAAAGTGTTTTTTTGTTGTTTTTTTTCACTGACAAACAGATTGTTCAGATTTACGCACCTTATTGTGACGTCGTCCCGAATACTCGAAATGAAATATTACACTTTTAAGCCTTTTTGAGGTATCATAACTCGAAAAACAATTGTTTTAAGCAATTTTCTATCCAAAATTTAGAGATCATAATATTACCCAGAGATACGAATAAAAACTAAAATATGGGGGTGCGATATATGTTTGGACCCATATTTACACTGTTTTTTGACAACATTTGATCAAAATTTCAAGGGATTACAATACGCGACTTCATGGTTTCAGCAACCTCAAGGTCAATCCAGTACTGAAGTTGTGATCACGTGATACCTTACACACTAAACATGCAGACGAGATGGTTTTCTACCAGATTTGTGTCCGTATGTGCAATGCAGCCAATTAAATGTTGTGATTTCTTTTGTTCGAAGTAATAAAAGGAGTTTTCATGCATTTGATTAAAACACTTTTTGTTGTGGGCCTTTTCGTTGTCTTAAAAAAAAATCGGAGTTAAAACTTGCTCCGTTTAAGATATACATTAATTATTACAATTTTCTTCATCCGAAAAAATGTAAATAAATATTGACGTAAAATGACAAAAAAGATTTTTAGTACGATCAAATTAAATTTGGGACTTTCTGTGATACTTTTTGTCAGTATGGAAACAAAAGCTTGGCATCATAATTTTTAGGTTTGTGAATGAGCCCTAATGATGCATGCATGCGAGATTTGCCGTTTGAGCTCAATAAGTTGCATTTCCACCGAGGACACGGATACATTTGCTTTCATTAAAAATCAGAAGGCCTTGCATATTATCACTCTACCAAAAAATATGTTTTTCGTGTTTTTAGGTGAAATTTAAAGATACATGTAGTTATTGAGGATTTTTGGTCCAGGCCCTATGCATTACTGTGCAGTGCGAACAAAGCTTACCAGACTGACCTCGACGTCACTGAAACCTAGAAGTCTTGTATTCTAAAAAAGGTTTTTAACTTTCTATGTAAAAAGGTAAAATAAATCAAGTTTATAATGAAATTTCCACAAGGCCTGAAGTTGTCAGGACTCGGGATGACGTTCAATCATATTTACTTTCCTAATTCACATAGTTTAAGCTTGTGCAAAATCTTAATCATTTCATTGCTTGTGAGTGTGTGTCAAAAGAACCTGTAACTCGATATTTTGTTACCTAATTTTTGATATATTAATATTAAGGGGCGATTTATAAATATTTCGACATTTTCCGATATTGACCCATATCGATTTGGTCAATATTGAGTTTAAGGGTCATATCGATATATCGATATGTTTTTAACCAAAATTGTACTATATATGAATTAGTAATGAAGTTAACATGACAACCAAACATGCACCTTTCCTAACTATACAGCCACAACAAGTTTGTAATTTGTAATGATTTTAAAGTTGCAGACTGTCAATAATGTTAAGAGTTGATTAAGTCATCAATATTTCAATAAATATTACCTAAAATTATGTTCCACAGGCAGGAAATTCTTAATTCCAGACATGCAGTACTGTACTCTGTATGTGTACAGGCCACTATGGACATTGTGCAATAATATTAATTAATTTTCATGATTTGTGATGGTTGAGCAATTGCAATCAATGAGATTTTAAATCCCTAAACATCGAGTATAAATTCCTCAAAAGGAATACTGCATCCCCAAATTTATGTGGAAAAGCCCTTCATTTTCACCTGATAATAGATTTAATCCTCAAAACTAAAAAATGTAATCCTTAAAAATAAAAGGTATTTCCAACTAATTTGTTCATTCACACATCAGACTTTCTGTACAGTAAGCAGCACAAGTACAAAGAATGTGTTGATTTCTGAGCCCTCTCGTCCTAGGTTTAGTAGCAAAGGACATTTTCTATAAATATTTATTGACTTCTGCATGTTCAGTGTCTTTAAAAAAGAGTGCAAAAATGATGCCCTCTCAGTAGGAAATTCAAAACTAGTGGGACATAGTATTCAAATGTAAAGTTGGCCCGTTTTTACCCAAAAAGCTATATACCAGATCCACGAAAATAGTGAAAAATGATATGTTCAAAGTTATGAAGTTTCAATGTTTGTATGATTTGTTTTTTGAAAAAGAGACAATGTAAAAACAACTTCTTTTAGAATAATGGGTGTGTATTTGAAAATTTATGTACATATTTTCCATTTAATTTTGTAAATTTACTTTAAAACTTGTACTTTCCAATATTTTTTGCTGGAGCAAGATTACCTCGTGCAAAACACTTATATTATTTCAATGTGACGTCTTGCAATTTGCATATTGATATTTCAATATATTTCTAGCAATATATCGATATTGTATGAAGGTGAATATTGCCCAAGCCTAATTGATATTCAGGTCATTATAAACCAAAAAATCCCAAACTATTTTTGTCTTTTTTCACTTACAGGTTATCTTTTGCTATGTAAGGATACAGATGCTCGGAATGGAATGTGCAACAAATTGTTTTTGTGTTGCTCTGTGTGCAAGCAAGGTGAATATTTTTGAACATCTCCAAAAGCTTTAACTGCGGTGAAGGGAAAGCCCTATGATGTAAATCGTCAGAGTTATGTGGCTGCAACAGAAATTGGAACAAGCCGTCAAGGACTTATAGATTTTGTATGCCATCATGAACATACAGTCACCTGTTGTTGGCAATTTTATGCACAACATATTCGCAAACTTTCCAATCTTTCTGAAGAAATGGTCCAGTCTGAAATAAAAGCTGCAGCACAAGACTTTGGAAGCTCCACATCTCAGAGGATGATACAATAAGTGACACAAGTGTGATTTATGTATGTGTCAGATTTGATTGGACATGGTCAACGACGGGTTATACTGCTAACCATGTACAGTGTAGGTATTGTTATCGTAATGGATACAGGGGCAGTCATAGATTGTGTGTGCCTTTCAAAAGTTTGTGGAGAGTGTAGTTCTTGCGCAAAATGGAACAAGGAGAGTGAGAAGTACAAGGCATGGTATTCTCCTCACAAACCAACTTGTCAAAAGAACTATGATGGAAGTAGCACGAGTATGGAAACAGCCGTAGCTAGCATCTTGTTTCCAACAGGTCAGTTGCCATGCATAATATGAGGTATGCTTACATGGTATGTGATGGGGACAGCAAGGTTTTCACTGATGTTCAAAAAACTATTTGGAGAATGACAGAACTGGGCAAAAGTTGAGAAATTGGACTATATTGGGCATGTTGGAAAACGTATGTACAAAGCCCTTGATAATTATATGGGTACAGCCATTTTGTTTTCATAACATGAAGGAAGTGAAATCATCAACTCAACAAGAATAGTAATGTTTTTCTGTATAAATTATGATTCATATCTAAATTTCTACTCCATGGAAACAGTTTTAATGGTGTGAGCCTGTGAGGGTCAAGGACATTTTTGTGTACACATGTTATTACCAAAACATTGTTTCAAAACTAAGTGTTTCTTGATTCTGGAAAGAAAACTTCATGTAAAATCATAGAAAAATATTAATTTGTTTAAAACTTGAGTAAAAAATTGTCACTTAACACCGATTTCAGCATAGTAATGAACAAAATGACAGGCTCTATGTCTGTCAGACTATGTGCTGACTTTAAACGAGGATAATTGAGATTATAGGAATAACATATCAACTTGCTGTATTTGGTAATTTGTTCAGATTTTTATCCTCTATAAGATAAACTAATGATTGTGTCTGACATATTTATCATTTATAGTTTTTATTGTTAAAATCTAGTGCATCCCTTGATCAGAATAAATGAAACAACTCCATAACACAATTATTGTCTTTTTTAGCTTTTATTTTAATTTGAATAGTGTAATTAAACATTTGGATTTTAAAAGTAACTGTACTGTAAGATTTGTTTCCAGAAGGTTTAATTATTTATCCCACCTGGAAATATTAGACCAGTAGGAACTAATCAAGACCAGTTGGAACCAGCTGAATATAAGCAAGACCAATTGGGAATCAAAGACCAGTTGGAATTTCCAAGACTAATTGGAAATAAGTAAGACCAATTTGAAATATCCAAGACCAGTTGGGAATCAAAGACCACTTGGAATTACCAGAACAGTTAGAAATAAACAAGACCAATTGGAAATAACGAAGACCAATTGGAAATTACGAAGACCAGTTGGGATTAACCAAGACCAGTTGGGAATAACCAAGGCCAGTTGAAAATAAGCAAGACCAAGCAAGACGGATTTTCTATATGGAAAATTTTTTAATTGGAAAAATCCCAAATGGAATTTTTTCCTAAATCTGCAAAGATTTAGCTCATACGATGAACGTAATATGAAGAACGGACATTTTGCTCTATTGTTGCTGAAGGCTGGTTCTAGAAAACTCATCTTCAAAGTAATTATGCTGCAGAAATTAATTTGCACAAAAAAAAGTACAAATGCAGTTACATTTGTACTAGGTAACGGATTGACGTATTGATTTGCCTTTGAAAAGATTACAACCAATTTGCTTAAACAAAGTGTTGTATTTTACAGCTATGTTATCCTGGCAAGAAAGTAATATTCACAGACTGTGTAAAACTGATGCTACATTGGATTTCTTAAAAGATTGAAGTTAACTAATCATTAAAAGTCAATGTATACAAAGTGCATAGTTGCACACCAATTAAACCAATCAATGCATTTTTCATCAACAGGTGTAAAATGTGTTGCGTTATGAATAGAGTAGATCATGCTGGGAAACTATCTTGGGTTTTATTGGATACCAACACTGATAAATGTACTGCGCTGCTTCGTGGTGGTTACATCCCTAATCTACCGACTGATAGAACTGGAAGACGGTATTTTGACGATCCCATTTTCTCCACGTATGCAGCAGACGTGAAAAGATATTTTGGTGATTTTCTAGATTCCGAAACGTATTTTACTTAAAGCCTTCGTAAATAATTATACCTACTGAGAAGTTTTAAGTACGCCTTAATAACTAAGAATGAATGAATTTTGTATATTTTCCGCTGGTCATTTTAAAGGTTTCTACAAATACTACTTAAATAACAAAAGAACCATTTAGAATATCTGGGGAACGTGTCAACAATGGATCATTTGTATACACAAATTTCGATAGCACGATTTCGATACTTTGTTTGATGCTTTGATTTGATAAATTGTATTTGTATTCTATTTTCCACTTTTACAAACTACTTAAAAGCCATGTCAAAACCTTCCGAATATGATATGTTAAGATCAATTAAGAATTTTGTGACAATTTCACACTTTTTTTCATTTTCGTTTGATGGTTTATTTTGTTTTACCAGTGATTTAGTATTTTCCCTAATGACCTTTTTTTTATTTTGTACACATTTAGGTCTTCAAAATTTTCTGCATAAGTTCATATTTTGCTATCTTATTCCAAATTGTATCATTATGTCTTTGATTATCTGCAAATGATAATTATAACATAAATATGATGAATCACCTCACGTGAAAAAAATATCTCACGGATTGCACTTAATCTTTATAAACCATATATTTGTTAGAATGATAAATACTTCTATCATTTTTCATCCCTTTTTCCTCCATTAGCCATTTCAAAAATATTTCTTTTGCCAGATATCAACGAATGTGAAAGCGATATCACAAACAACTGTTCCAGCGATGTAACCTGCTACAATGTAATTGTTGGTTTCGAGTGTTATTGTAAAAAGGGATATGTTGGTGATGGAGCTATTTGCACGCGTAAGTTCGAGTGATATTTTAAAGACTTTTTTTTACTCGAAACCCAAGTAAAGAAGAAGTTTAACATTTTGTGTTTTTATGGAGATATAATTTATTGATTGGTAATAGTTGTCAGAACTACATCTCTGGAGTTCAATTAACCAACCACAAAAAATGTTCAATTAGTTACGGCACAGCTGATTGTTTATTTATTTACAAAATGTATAGAGGGTAATCGGCCAATGGAATACCTTAATCAATTGCCATAAAACCCTAAAGCGGTCATGACAAAGGCATATGTGATTTTCCTAGTGAAAATAATTAGATCAATTGTCAGACAAAATTATAACTTTCTCATAATTCTACTCCCAAATCCCCCAAAATAATCAAATGAAAAAAAAATAATTAAAAATAAACATCAATTCAATGCCACTGAAAAATCCATGTTACTGGCTGCAATGCCTCTGACGTCATTGAGGTATATTCATTCCAATAGTGATCCGTGGAGAGAGCGTAGTTTTTCTTCCTTAAAATATGACCGAAGTTAATCAATTTTCGCTTAATTATTCCTACTGTACATATCGTGGCAAAAATATACGGAAAATTATGAACAAATACACTTGGAGTTTGCTGCGAACTGAAGGCCCGGACTGAGGGTCGGTTTCGTGAGTATTTTAGAGTAAGCTTGACACAATTACACAGTACGAGAATTATTGCAGTCCTACGGTAATTGAACTCGCCAGCCGTACAGCTACAAAGTGACCGTGGAAAACTATTCTGTAGTGAAGAATCTTATAAAATGGGAGGAATAAGGAATATAAAGCACTATTAGGTTTCAGTAGGATTTCCATGCCAGTCCGCAAGCAGGCATGTATTGTTATGGCGATGTTTTTTTTTTAAATTAATTTGTTTGATATAGTGTCAAAAGGCTAACACAATCAATTTATATCTCGGTGTGAATGATACACGTAGGTAATATGCAATAATATATGAAAGGCTTTAGAAATCACAGTTTAAAAACTATGTGTATAAGGGAGCTTGTAGCGTCTACATTGTAGAAAGTGCATTGGAACAGCTCAAATGTTGTGGATAACGGCATCTTACAATGACGTAGGAAGTGATCCGAAAATTGCTGTTTTTTAAGTTCCGGGTGTAGTTTTAACTTGATTTATTTACTTTTAAAGTGGTATTTGGATATACTTACACATTTTTCCAAGGAAAAAGTTATATTTTTGTCTATCAATGTATCGAAATATTTCATAGCAACAAGTCATTTCGCTTGTGTCATGACCCGTTTAACATTATTCATTATTACAATCATGAAACCTGGTCTACTGTATGTGATTTATCAAAACAATATTCTAGTACCGTATCGATGAAGCAACACTCTGCGAAAGAGAATTGTTCTTTTATCGAGACTATAAACCTTTTTCAAACCGAATTTAGCCTAACGTGATTTTTTTAGTACTTCGACCAATCAAATGCTGGGGGAATTTTTCCTCTGTTTCCCAACAAATCAGGTGCAGGTTTGGGGAAAAAATGTAAGCAGCAATACGCGTGCGTTTTTCCTTCATGTATAAGGCACGTATATTACGTGCGCTTGGAAACATTTATCATACGCTTGGTCCCATACCCTGCGTGAATTGTGCAGACGGCCAAGATTCCTCCAGTATTTTATTGGTCAATAAGATTCCTCCAGAACACGCTTGGTCCATTTTGGATACATGAATCTCGCCCATGTAACATTATTTAAATTAGTTATCTCGAAATTGCCGATTCAAACTTGAAAAGCTCTATAATGAGCGACATGGTATATTTATTTAAAAATTGCTCATTCCAGCTCCTTTCTTTGGCATCGTATTTCATGCTACACATCAAAACATTACTATAGTAGTGAGAGAAAAAACAATGAAAAAAAGATAAGCTAAAGGTAACTTGAAAATGTTAAAGCCTTTTGAGGTAGCGTTCCAACAATGTTCAGTTTTCACTCAGTACTTAACAGTTGGTTGAAAAGATAACTCAAAAATAGTTTCACGGTACTTTTAGAATACCCCTTAACGACACTTTTAGAATAATAATTTCACGGTCCCTTGGAAATAATATTTCACCGTTCTTTTGTGACTTACCGTCCATCTACAGACCACCTTAGCATAAAGATATTCAAATAGAAATGTTATGAGATCTAAAACTCTACATGATTTATCGTAATATCAAACATACTTGTGAATGCTGTCATGTTGTGGTAATATTTCAATCATCATGTATCCCAAAAACAAATACCCAACCTATCTAACTTCAGCAGTTCATACACAATACACTTTACATTCTACACAAAATACATGGAGAGCTATTTAAAAGATAACATATCAAATTTGCATATTTTCTACAACTAAGCTTAACAATGAAAAACGCATTGATATAGTGAATCTCATTTGGTACCGTAATTGCTGATCGCAGCCATGTCACCTCCATTAGTGAGATACTGCCATGAGACCGAGGAACGGACGAAGCATAGATACGAAAACCACGTGCGAAGAACCGAATACTGAATTTTTGGTTTACTTTCATTCATATTTGTGTAAATTGCAACATAAATAGCAACTTGTACTTTTGCTTTAAATGTGTCTTTCATACTTGTGGCTCTTTCTTGGGGCAACTAGAGGGAGCAAATTCGATAATATTGGCACTGTAACGACTATTTGAAAGATTAATCTATAAGTCCAGCACAAAATCGGAAAATTATGTAAGAGTTTAATACATAGTTATCGGTATTTGTATTATTCAACATGAATACGGATATACAGTTCACTCGAGATTTTTCCGGTTTTTTTATCTACGAACTGCTCGATATATTCACCTGCACATATTAAAATGTCAGCAGCTAATTGGATGTACAAAAATAAAAGGAACGAAATGTTTAAAATATATTTTAAAATATAAATTAATTTCAAGCTCAAACATATTTTCTACAAAAGATTGAATCAGACTTTACATTCTACTATTCCTCAAAAGTATTTAAATATCTCATTGAAATTATTAAATTGTCTTTTCGAAGAAATATTCACATAAATTGTATTCATATGACAGATGACTATATTCAAAATTCACCTGATAAATTGCAAAATACAATCCACCCTCTCAGAGCCTCAAAAAGACTGCATGGCAAAAGTTGACAATAAGTCAAAACTTTAAAATAAGGTCAACATCCGATGTGTCCTATGTCAATTCAATCGTCCCCCTTACCAATGCAATCTACATATAAAACAGCGCAAAAGCAATTTAAGAGAATTACAAGGTAACACCAAGTCACATCTATAAGACTAATATAACTCCCAACGTCCGATGAGTGATACTTCAGTTCAAACACCATCTTTGCCAATGAAATTCACTTGTACATTAATTCCAACTTGGGGAAATGAATATTCGACGAACCTGCAAAAATACAGTTTCTTTAGCAATTGTGAAAGAAATATGTCAAGAAATGTATTCTTATCATGCAACATATGTTCCTAAAAAGTTTGAATGGAACGTTGGCACTTTAATGCTCAAAACTCCAAGACTATTCTTAGACTGAAGATTATCACATAAGTTCCATGGTTAATTTATAGCAAAGAAGTAAATAATTCTAAGGATGACAAAACCTTTCCGACGCAAACTTTCCAAAACAATTATAGCATATATTTGATATTTTTTGCGCGATTATTTTGCTACATACTGTATTTTTTTCCCGGCCATATATTTTTTGATATCTTTTTGCGTGGTTAATTTTGTACATACCGTTTTTTGTATTATTTCCGACCACAAATGCATAGAAATGTTAATTTCCCAATGTAACATACCGATTTTAATATCTGATACATCCATTGCAATCACAGTGCTGTGGTGTACAATCACCCCACTTGATGCAGAACAGCATGGGTAATTTTCACTGCATTTAGCAGGCTCTCCATCGGGAGCTGGATAACCTATTCCACATCTGGCGTCTCTGCGGTAACTGGCTGCAAGTAAATTATACTATGAGATTTTTGTGTAGATAACTAAAGTATTCGAAAACAATTTTGTCATGATTTTTTATGTGGATTTATATGCAAAAGAACAATTAAAGAAACTGATTGGTGAAAAACCATGTTAATATCTTATTCCGCGTTTTTAAGATTCCGCCAGTGTGTTAAAGAGTAGTTGATGCAATACTTATAATTCAAGACTGTGACGAAATAACTGCACAAGTTTATAACCACCTTCTTGGGAACAATTTTTGTCTATTTATTGAGACATTACAAGGATTTGGGCTTAAAAACTGGCCACTAGCAGCCCGAAATCACATAAACGTCCATTTGAAAACAACTTCGGGTTGTAATTTTATTTTGATTCCCTTTATTCTCAAACCGCACGATCTGCTATCATATACCATGACTGTGGAAAACTTAACTGCTCATTGTGTGTGTATATTTGCAATGAAGTGGAAATGGTGATTAAGTAGAGTATAGTGTGTATTGTGTGATGAACAGTGGGATTTCAGTTCATTCAGGGATATGTGACAACTGACTTATGAGGTGAGCATGTTTACCAACACAATTATTCAATCTTTTTAAGTTCGTGGTTAATCTTTCTGTAACCAAATGATAAAAGCAACTCCGAGTTATGATTATTCTAGTAAGAATTAAAATACATAAAAAATATCTGGTAAGTGCAGATATTACATCATATTGTTGTACTTGAGTCACTGAAGCATTTACTTTTGAACCCCCGCAGGCCCGAAGAATAGTGAAATCTTTAAAATGCAATAAATTTTGAATAAAGTAATGTACCAACAATTGTTTTCACCAATAATTTTTGAATAGTCATCTGTCATATGAATACAATTTATGTGAATATTTCTTTTAAACGAAAAAACAATTGAATAATTTCAAGGAGATATTTAAATACTTTTGAGGAATAATAGAATGTAAAGTCTGATTCTAGTCCTTTGTACAAAATATGTTTGAGCTTGAAATTAATTTATATTTTGAAATATATTTTAAACATTTCGTTCCTTTTATTGTACATCCAATTAGCTGCTGACATTTCAATATGTACAGGTGAATATATCGAGCAGTTCGTAGATAAAAAAAACCGGACAAATCTCGAGTGAACTGTATATCCGTATTCATGTTGAATAATACAATACCGATAACTATGTATTAAACTCTTACACAATAAAGATTTTGTGCTGGACTTATAGATTAATCTTTCAAATAGTCGTTACAATGCCAATGTTATCGAATTTGCTTCCTCTAGTTGCTCCAAGAAAGAGCCACAAGTATGAAAGACACATTGAAAGCAAAAGTACAAGTTGCTATTTATGTTGCAATTTACACAAATATGAATGAAAGTAAACCACAAATTCGGTATTCGGTTCTTCGCACGTGGTTTTCGTATCTATGCTTGATCCGTGCTTTGGTCGCTTGGCAGTATCTGACCAATGAAGGTGACATGGTTGCGATCAATTTAGTACAAAATGAGATTCACTATTTTAATGCGTTTTGCATTGTTAAGCTTAGTTGTAGAAAATATGCAAATTAGATACGTTATCTTTTAAATAGCTCTCCATGTATTTTCTAGATTTGATAGTGTATTGTGTATGAACTGCTGAACTTAGATAAGTTAGGTATTTGTTTTGAGATATCTGATAAATGAAGTATCACCAAAACATGATAGCATCCACAAGTATGTTTGATATTACGATAAATCATGTACAGTTTTAGATTTCATAACATTTCTATTTGAATATGTTTATGCTAAGGTGGTCTGTAGATGGACGGTAAGGTACAAAAGAACCGTGAAATGTTATTTCAAAAGGACCGTGAAATTATTATTCTAAAAGGGTCGTTAACGGGTATTCTAAAAGTACCGTGAAACTATTTTTGGATGATCTTTTCAACCAACTGTTAAGTACCGAGTGAAAACTGAACATTGTTGGAACGCTATCTCAAAAGGCTTTAAGATTTTCAAGTTACCTTTAAGTTATCTCTTTCTTTATTGTTTTTTTTTTCTCTCACTACTATAGTAATATTTTGATATGTAGCCTGAAGTACGATGCCAAAGAAAGGAGCTGGAATAAGCAATTTTCAAATAGATATACCATGTCACTCATTATTGACCTTTTCAAATCTGAATCGGCAATTTCGGGCTAAGTAATTTAAAAAATGTCACATGACCGAGATTCACGTATCCAAAATGGATTAATCGTATACTGGAAGATTCTTATTGATTAATAGAATATTAGAAGAATTCTGGTCGTCTGCACACTTCAGGCATGGTATGGGACCAAGCGTATGAAAAAATGTTTTCAAGTGCACGTAACATACGTGCGTTATACATGAAGGAAATACGCACGTGTATTGCTGCTTACATTTTCCCCTCAAACCTGCACCTGATTTATTGGGAAACAAAGGAAAAGTTCCCCCAGCATTTGATTGGTCGAAGTACTGAAGAAATCACGTTCGGCTAAATTCGGTTTGAAAAAAGTTTAGAGTCTTCAAGGAAGAACAATTCACTTTCGCAGAGTGTTGCTTCATCGATAGGGTATAGAGTAGTTTAGATCAATCACATACAGTAGACCAGGTTTCATAATAATGTTTAATTGGTGATGGCACAAGCGAAATAACATGTTGCTTTAAAATATTTCGATACATTGATAGACAAAAATATAACTTTTTCCTTGTAAAAATTTGTAAGTATATCCAACATCACTTTAAAAGTAAATAAAGTTAGTTAAAACCAAACCCGGAAGTTAAAGAACAGCGATTTTTGAATCAGTTCCTATGATGTCATTGTAAGATGCCGTTATCCACAACACTTGAGCTGTTCCAATGCACTTTCTACAAGGTAGACACTACGAGCTCCGTTATACATACAGTTTTGAAACTGTGATTTCTAAAGCCTTTAATATATCACTGCATATTACATACATGTACACTGAGATATAAATTAATTGTGTGAGCCTTTTGACACTATATCAAACTAATTAACATAAAACTTCGCCATAACAATACATGCCTCCTTGTGGACTGGCATGGAAATCCTACTAAAACCTATTAGAACTTTATATTCCTTATTCCTCCCATTTGTCAACATTCTTCACCACAGAGGAGTTTTCCACGGTCACTTTGTAACTGTAAGGCTGGCGAGTCTAATCACCGTATAACTGCAATAGTACTCTTACTAATACTGTGTAATTCTGTCAAGCTTACTCTAAATTACTCACGAAACCGACCCCCAGTCCGGGCCCTCAGTTTGCATAAACTCCATGTGTATTTGTTCATAATCTGCCGTATATTTTTGCTACGATATATAGAAATATTAAAGCGAAAATTGATGAACTTCGGTCATATTCTAAGGATCAAAAACTACACTCTCTATGGATCGCTCTCGGAATTAATATACCACAATGACGTCAGAGACATTGCAGCAGTAACATTGAATTTTCAGTGGCAGTGTATTGGGTGTTTATTTGTTTATTTGTTTCATTTTACTATTTTGGGGGATTTTGGAGTAGAATTATGAGGAGAAAGTTATAATTTTGTCTATCAAATGATCTAATTATTTTCACTAGCAAAACCACATATGCTTTTGTCATGACCGCTTTAGGTTTTTATGCAATTAATTAAGGTATTCCATCGGTCGACTACCCTCTATACATTTTGTAAACAAATAATAAACGAACAGCTGTGCCGTAACTAATATGAAAGTTTCGAATCTTAACTGTTGCGGAATTGTTGTCCTATTTTTGTGGTTGGCTAATTGAACACCAGAAATGTAGTTCTGACAACTGTTACCAGTCAATAAATTATAGCTCCATAAAAATACAAAATGTTCAACTTTTTCTTTAGTTGGGTTTCGAGTACGAAAAAAAGAAAACCTTTAAAATATCACTTGAACTTACGCGCGCAAATAACTTCATCACCAACATACAATAACCCTTGAAACTATAAATTATATTGTAGGAGGTTGCATTGCTGGAACAGTTTTTTGTGATATCGCTTTCACATTCATTGATATTTGGCAAAGAAAAAATATTTTCAAAATGGCAAAAATAGGGAAAAGGGATGAAAAGTGATAGTGTTTATCATTCTAACAAATATATAATCAAAGACATAATGATACGATTCTTAGTAAGATAGCAAAATATGAACTCATGTAGACAACTTTGAAGACTTAAATGTGTACAAAAATATATCAAAAAGTTTATTTAGGAAAATACTAAACCACTGGTAAAACAAAATAAACGATCAAACGAAAATATAAAAAAACGTAAAATCTACACAAAATTCTTAATTGATCTTAAGATATCATATTCGGAAGATTTTGACATGGCTTTCAAGTAGTTTGGAAAAATGGAATATAAAATACAAATAAATATATCAAATCAAAGCATCAATCAAAGTATCGAAATTGTGCTATCGAAATTTGTGTATACAAATGATCCATTGTTGACACGTTCTTCAGATATTCTAAATGGTTTTTCCTATTTAATTAGTATTTGTAGAAACATTTAACAATGACCAGCGGTTATTCTAAAAAAGGTAAATGAATTCGAGATCCCTTCATTCTTAGTTATGAAGCTTTACTTAAACCTTCTAGTAGGTATAATTATTTACGAAGGCTTTAAGTAAGATACGTTTCGGAATCTAGAAAATCACCGAAATATCTTTTCACGTCTGTTGGATTCGTGGAGAAAATGGGATCGCCTAAATACCGTCTTCCAGTTCTATCAGTCGGTAGATTAGGGATGTAACCACCACGAAGCAGCGCAGTACATTTATCAGTGTTGTTATCCAATAGAAACCAAGATAGTTTCTCAGCAGGATCTACAGGATCAACACGTTTCTCCACCATTTGATGAAAAATGCATTGATTGCTTTATTTTTCACTTCAGAATTTTAAAACGTCAAAACGACATTGAAATTTTGTGGGAAAACGTATGCGTGCATTAATGGTATATTCTGTGCGTACGCACTTTAATCAATAACACTTCAAGTCAGAAGTTAGCTTTGTAATTAAACCTATGGGAGCAAACGGGGAATGGGTTAGAACATGGAGCAATGGTTACACAACATTTTATCAGTCACAAAATTGGATTTAACTTGTCATGTTTCACAAAGCTGTAAAACACAATACCTTGTTTAAGCGATTTGGTTGTAATCTTTTCAAAGGCAAATCAATAAGTCAATCCGTTATCCACTACAAATGTTACTGTATTTGAACTTTTTTCTTTTGCAATATAATTTCTGTAGCACAATTAGTTTGCAGCTAAGTTTAAAAGAACCGGCCCCCAGGAATGATAGAGTAAACTATTCGTCCTTCATGTTACGTTCATCGTATGAGCTAAGCCTTTGCAGACCCAGGAGAAAACTCCAGTTGGGATTTTTCCAATTAGAACAATTTCCATATTGGAAATTCGTCTTGCTTGGTCTTGCTTATTTTTAACTGGTCTTGGTAATTTCCAATGGTCTTGGTTATGCCCAACTGGTCTTTGTAATTTCCAATTGGTCTTGGTTATTTCCAAGTGGTCTTGGTAATTCCAATTGGTCTTTGATTCCCAACTGGTGCTGGATATTTCAAATTTGTCTTGCTTATTTCCAATTGGTCTTGGAAATTCCAACTGGTCTTTGATTCCCAACTGGTCTTGCTCATATGCAGCTAGTCTCAACTGGTGTTGGTTCTTTCCTACTGGTCTAATATTTCCAGGTGGGATAAATAAACCAAATCTTCTGGAAACAAATCCTACAGTACAGTTAATTTTAAAATCCAAATGTTTAATTACACTATTCAAATTAAAATAAAAGCTAAAAAAAGACAATAATCGTGTTATGGAGTTGTTTCATTTATTCAGATCAAGGGATGCACTATATTTTAACAATAAAAACTATGAATAATAAATATGTCATACACAATCATTAGTTTGTATGATAGAGGATACAAATCTGAACAAATTACCACAAACAGCAAGTTGATATGTTATTCCAATGATGTCAATTATCCTTGTTTAAAGTCAACACATAGTCTGATAGACATAGAGCCTGCCGTTTTGCCAATACTATGCTGAAATCGTGGGTGTAAAGTAACATTTTTTACTCAATAAGTTCTTAACGAATTAATGTATATTTGTTATGATTTTACATGAAGTTTTCTTTTCAGAATCAAGAAACACTTAGTTTTAAAACAATGTTTTGGTAATAACATGTGTACACAAAAATGTCTTTGACCCTCACAGGCTCACACCATGAAAACTGTTCGCATGGAGTAGAAATTTAGGTATAAATTATAATTCATACAGAAAAACATTACTAATCTTGTTGAGTTGATGACTTCACTTGCTGCATGTTATGAAAACAAAATGGCTGCTTCCATAGAATTATCCAGGGCTTTGTACATACATTGTCCAACATGTAAAATACAGTCCCAATTTCTCAACTTTTACCACAGTTCTATCATTTTCCAAATACGTTTTTGAACATCAGTGAAAGCCTTGCTGTCCCCATCATATACCATGTAAGCATACCTCATATTATGCTTGGCAGCTGACCTGTTAGACACAATATGTTAGCTGCGGCTGTTTCCATACTGGTGCTACTTCCATCATAGTTCTTTTGACAAGTTGGGTTGTGAACAGAATACCAGGCCTTGTACCCACTTTGTGCGGGACCTACACTCTCCACAAACTTCGAAAGGCACACATAATCTATGACTGTTTCTGTATCAATTTCGATAACAATACATACTCCATGGTTAACAGTATAACCCCACTTTGACCATGTCCCATCATCAAAACTGATGCATACATACATCAATCACACTTGTGTCACTTATTGTATCATCCTCTGACATGTGAAGCTTCCACAGTCTTATGGCTGCAGCTTTCACTTCAGACTGGAGCATTTCCTCAGAAAGATTGGAAAGTTTGCGAATGTGTTGTGCATCAAATTGCCAAAAACAGGTGGCTGCATGTTCATGATGGCATGAAAATCTATAAGTCCTTGACGGCTTGTTCCAATTTATGTTGCAGCAACAGAACGTCGAAGATTTACATCATATGGCTTCCCCTCCACTGCAGTTAAAGCACTTGGAGATGTTCAAAAAGGTTCACCTTGTTGGCATACAAAGCAATACAAAAACAATTTGCTGCACATTCCATTCCGAGCATCTGTATCCTCACATAGCAAAAGAAGACCTTTAAATAAAAAAGAAAACAAATAGTTCGAGATTTTCTAGTTTATAATGACCTAGATATTAATATAGAAATAAATAGGTAATGCAATATCCAGTTACAGGTTCTTTTGACACACAATCACAATCAATGGAATGATTATAATATTGCACAAGATTATTCTATAAGAAACAACAAAGTACATGTTAGTGTGATTGAACGTCATCATGAGTCTTGTCAAACATCGACTTCAGACCTTGTGGAAATTTCATTATAAACTGTATTTCTTTTACCTTTCCACATAGAAAGTTTAATTTTTTTTACTACACGCAAATTTACGGTGTCCGTGACCTCAAGGTCAATCTGATAACGTTTGTTGGCACTGCACAGTTATGCATAGGGCTTGGAGCAAAAATCATCAATAACTATCTTTAAGTTTCACCTAAAAACACGAAAAACATATTTTGTGGTAGAGTGATAATATGCATAGGCTTCTGATTGTTAATGAAACCAAATTTATTCAGGTCCTTGGTGGCAAATGCAACTTTGTGAGCTTAAACGGCGAGTCTCGCATGCATGCATTCACTTTAACAGGCTCATTCATAAATTTAAAATTGTAATGCCAAGTTTGTATTTCCATACTGACAAAAAAATCACAGAAAATCCCAAATTTCATTTAATCGCACTAAAAATTTATTTTTGTCATTTTACATCTTATTGATTTACTTTTTCGGATGAACAAAATCGTAATGAATTAATGTGACATTGCGAGAGCGCCAGATTCAGATTCCCCTATGGTTACTGTGCTGAATGTACGAAATCTTAACCGGAGCAACTTTCAACTCCCGATTTGTTCATAGACAACAAACCGGCCAACAACAAAAAGTGTCTGAATAACATGAAAAATCATTTTCGTACTTCAAACAAAAGAAATTGCAACATTTAATTGGCTACATTGCACATAACGGACATAAATATTGTAGAAAACCATCTCGTTTGCATGTTTAGTGTGTATCACGTAATTAGAACTTCAGTACCGGATTGACCTTCAGGTCGCTGAAACCGTGAAATCGCGTATTGTAATCCCTTCAAATTGTTATCAAAATTTGTCACAAAACAGTGTAAATATGCGCCCAACTTCCCAAACATATATCTCACCCCAATATTTTAATTTTCATTCATATATCTGGGTTATAATCTCTAAAATTTGCATATGTATAGGTCTAAATACTCCTTCTTTCCCCAAGCACTAAACCGCCAGAAAAGTTTATGTACATGCACCAAGTCTAAATTTCCAAAGCTAAACTTACTAACTAAACTTGTTATTAAAGATGCAAGACGATGTCCCGACGAGCTCTGGTCAATATGGATAACCCAATCATGATCTGAATTTCCAGTTTTCCTATGCTAAAAAGAATATGTACATGCATAGGTCTAAACACTCCTTCTTTCCCCAAACACTTAACCGCCAGACACGAAAATGCTAAAAAGAATATGTATAGGTCTAAATACTTCTTTTTTCTCATACTTTTATTACCCTTGGAAAGGATTTTTCTCAACTTAACCTATTCAGATTTAGAAGAAGAAAAAATAGGCCTAATGTGTTAGGTCCACTGACCTCCATTACAAAGACGTGCTTGCTGAAGAGCAAAAAGTGATCCCATCTCCATGTACGGTATTCATCAAGGCACAACAGTTGATCTTTTATATCAGATGATGTCCTTTTATCTTTTTAAGGAAAATAAGCTAGGTTTATTTTCCTCTCAGAAGTACTAGAAACCTTTATATTCACCCCGCTGGTGCTAGCTTCCTTAAGTCTGTAAGTTACAATTTCACTACACGGCTTTTGCATATTGTTCTCATTTCCATTTCCAGTGTTACTTTGAGTTGACAATTATATTGCTTTTTCCTTTGAAATGACGCACTTTTGAATGTTCTATAGGTTGCATATCTTTCTTTGTTCTTTTTTTACCTATCGTGAAGGTCTTTAGGCAAATAAAGGTCTTTTTATCCAAGGAAGACAAAGATTCAAAACGATGTTTTCACAGATATTTCCACAGAAGAACACAGGTTGTTTTTCAATTGAAATGTCGGCGGTGCATATTGAGATAGAACAACTGTAATGAGGTAGTAGCTTGTTATTATGGCTGCAGTTTAGTCTCCAAGCCAAAACAGTGAATTCCTAAGGAGTCATGCTCGTATGCGAAAGGTACCGGGTTCGATTCTCGCCGCGGGCACTGCATTGTGTCCTTGGCAAGGCACTTTATTCTACTTGTTTCAGTCCACTCAGCTGTAAAATGAGTACCAGCACTGCTAGGAATTAATCTGAGATAGACTAGGGCGGGGAGTCATTACTCTCATCCGCTTGCACCACGAAAACCGGGAATAAGCACCGGACCTATAAGCCTAATGGCTCGAATGGATTTAGCTACACAAATCATACAGAATTTTCAACTTAAGTAACTCCTTAACGGCTTAGAGTTTTTAAGGATGTCTTCATCATTTTGTTTCTTTTAGGTTCTCCTTTTACTTGAGATGAATTTGCTGGACCACAGATTGTCAGATCTATATATTGTTTTTACCCATCTCCCCATATGCTTATCGTATTTAGGTCACTTATAGTATATGTACATGTTCATAAAATAATTAATCTTTAATCTAATCAACCAAAGGGATACATAGTTGTTGTAGATGTTTTAAACAGCGGTTTATAACAAGGGTTTCTGGTAGTTTGTTCAAAACTGCAAGGGTACATGTATATCACTGAGATGAAAGTGGACCGTTGTAAATATTTTCCCAGAAACGCCCCAGATTTGTTTTCATTAACCTTGTGGTTAACACAGTGCAATAACGAATTTGATGGGGTTAATTTTCATCTTCGGAGAAGATACTGCTAACAACAAGCCTTGTCTGCTTGTTGTAGTGTTTTTTCATACATAGATCATGAGTTTATTTGAAATTGATATTATCTTTAATTTAGCGTTCAGAAATTTATATTATACATTGAATAAGCAGCAATGGTTATTTATATAGTACCTTCTACAATATATTTCACAAAATTGGAAGCAACTCTAAAATTGGTACTTCGCTTCATGTCACTTAATAATTTCTATTCAGACCATCTTTCCAAGCTGATTGAGAAAAAGCGCATGTACTATACATGACATTTGTCTACTATAATCGCTTATTCTGTTAGAAAGCGCCAATAATAGAGAAAATACCGAGAAAAAACGACTTATTATGGCCTTGCCATTGTTATTATGAGCTTTTTAAAACGAACTAGAAGTATCAAATCAAAGAAAGCTGTGCATGATATTTAATTGCTTTTTTTTTGTAAACGTTCAAGATTTTGCCCGTTCTTTGGAATATTGTGTAACTTGTCTCGTATAGGCATATAAGATAGGATCAAATCCACATTAAAAATGATATAAAATGATTTCACGCAGAGGAGAAATCTAAATTACCAGATAATTATTCGATAGTACATTTGAAGTACTTGATTTATCTGCGGCTGACTGAAAGAAAAGGATGCATTTTATAGTCATTGTAGTGGTTATGGCTCTTAAACCACAGGCGAGCAGTAAGTATAAGATTTTGTTAGTTTATGTACTATACGATCAAATATCTTCATAAATTTCAAGGGCTTCGTTCGTATAGAACACTAAACATCATATTTATTGATCGGTATGTTATATGACATTATCTCATTCCATTTGCCCACACAGTCAACTTTGTTACATTTTAGTTCCAGTCTCCCATAAACTTGTAACGGAATTAAATTTACTTACTACTACTTACTTCTCCAGTAGACATATAACACAGAATTCCATTTGGAGCACGGAAAATGATTTTTTTATACTCAGGAATATTAATTAATGTTATAAGTTTTCCAATACATTCATATTTGGTTGTCAATGTTATGTGTGTGTGAGTGTCTGTGTCTGTCTGTCTGTCTGTCGGTCGGTCTGTCTGTCTGTCTGTCGGTCTGTGTGTCTGTCTGTCTATCTGTCTGTCTGTCTGTCTGTCTGTCTGTCTGTCTCTTTCCCTCTCTCTCTCTCTCTCTCACACATAAGTTATATTCATAATTTAGTGGAGAGAAATAATATGATATTTCAGCAATAGAATGAAAGATTGAATAAAACTAGATTTCATGGGCGACGCCATAGATTCTTCTTGGGGCAACCATATTGCTCATTACATTCATTCACTATTTTTAGCATATTTTATTCGTTTGGGAAACTTGTGAGAGATTCCACATTTTTCAAAGAGATAAAAGGTTCAATGTGAAAGCAATTTACAATGCTAACAGCTTATTCAAAATACTTAAAAACACTGGTTCGAAATTTCAAATGTTTCTTAAAAAAGTCCACATGTTTTGACAATGATTGATTGTTCCTCTGTCTAATTACTTTCCAAGCATATAATGCTACTTGTTTTTCATATTACATATACCTTTTTTTCTGACACAAAGGCGTATTCAAAGTAGCTCTATTCCATGTTCTCACTCAAAATGCATCTTAAAAGCCTAATAAAGTAGCCATATATTACATAAAATAAGTCTTTTAAAACTTCTTCCTTCTCTGCAAAGGCTTAAGCTCACACGATGAACGTAATATAAAGAAAGGATAGTTTACTTTATTCTTCCTGGAGGCCGGCTCTAAGAAACTCATCTTGAAACTAATTATGCTGCAGAAATTATATTGCAAAAGAAAAAGTTCAATACAGTAACATTTTTAGTAGGTAAAGGATTGACTTATTGATTTGCCTTTGAAAAGATTACAACCAAATCGCTTAAACAAGATGTTGTATTTTACAGCTACGTTATCTTGGCAAGAAAGCAATATTCACAGACTATGTAAAACTGATGTTACATTGGATTTCTTAATAGATGGAAGTTAATTTATCATTAAAAGTTAATGAATATAAAGTGTATAGTTGCACACCTGATTCCATTCTACTTTACTTTCTTACTACAACCAGATGATTTTACAACAACACTTTACTTTTATTAAGGTTTTAATCAACTGTTATTTATTTCATACATTTTGTTTAGAATATAATTTGAAAGCAAAAAAATGTCCACGGCAACTTTGTGGAAGATGGCAAGTTAAATTCAATTTTGTGACTGATAAATTGTTGTTTAACCATTGCTCCATGTTCTAAGCCATTCCCCGTTTGCTCCCATAGGTTCAATTTTATAAAGCTAACTTATGATTTAAACACTTATTGATTAAAGTGCGTACGCACAGAATATACCATCAGTGCACGCATACGTTTTCCTACATAATTTCAATGACGTTCAGACGCTTAAACGTTCTGAAGGAAAAAATTAAATCAATCAATGCATTTTTCATCAACAGGTGGAGAAACGTGTTGCGTTATGAAAGAAGTAGATCCTGCTGGGAAACTATCTTGGGTTCTATTGGATAACAACACTGATAAATGTACTGCGCTGCTCCGTGGTGGTTACATCCCTAATCCGCCGACCGATAGAACTGGAAGACTGTATTTGGACGATCCCATTTTCTCCACGAATGCAACAGACGTGAAAAGATATTTCGGTGATTTTTTAGATTCCGAAACGTATCTTACTTAAAGCCTTTGTAAATAATTGTAGCATCTGAGAAGTTTTAAGTAAGCCTTCATAACTAAGAATGAAAGGATCGCGAATTCATTTTGCTTTTTTCTTAATATCCGCTGGTCATTTTAAAAATTTCTACAGAAAATAATTAACTAAGAAAAGAATTATTTAGAATATCTGGGGAACGTGTCAACAATGGATCATTTGTACACACAAATTTCGATAGCACGAATTCGATACTTTGATTGATGCTTTGATTTGATATATTTATTTGTATTTTATTTTCCACTTTTCCAAACTACTTAAAAGCCATGTCAAAACCTTCCGAATATGATATGTTAAGATCAATAAAGTATTTTGTGACAATTTTACACTTTTTCCATTTTCGTTTGATGGTTTATTTTGCTTTACCAGTAATTTAGTATTTTCCTTAATGAACTTCATTTATATTTTTGTACACATTTAGGTCTTCACATTTTCTGCATTAATTCATATTTTGTTATCTTATTAAAATCGTATCACTATGTCTTTAATTATCTACAAACGATAATTATAAGATGAATAAAATAAACCACCTGAAATGAAAAAAAATATTCTCGGATTGCACTTAATCTTTATAAACGATATGTTTGTTAGAATGATAAACACTTCTATTATTTGTATCTCTTTTTCCTCCATTCGCCATTTTGGAAATATTTTTGTTTACCAGATATCAACAAATGTGAAAGCAATATCACAAACAATTGTTCCCGCGATGCAACCTGCTACAATATAATTGGTGGTTTCCAGTGTTATTGTAAAAAAGGATATGTTGGTGATGGAGTTATTTGCACGCGTAAGTTCGAGTGACATTTTAAAAGTTTTTTCTTACTCAAAAACAAACTAAAGAAGAAGTTGAACATGTTACGTTTATGGAGTTATAATTTAATGATTGGTAATAGTTGTCAGAGCTACACCTCCATGGTTCAATTAGCGAACCACAAAAATAGGACAAAAATTCCGCGTCAGGTAAGAGTCAAAACTTTCAATTAGTTACGGCACAGCTGTTCGCTTATTTATTTACAAAATGTATAGAGGGTAGTCGGATGATGGGATACCTTAATTAATTGCCATGAAATCCTAAAGCGGTCATAACACAAGCATATGTGATTTTGCTAGTAAAATGATTAAATCAATTGATAGACAAATTTATAACTTTCTCCTTATAATTCCACTCCAAAATCCCCGAAATAGTCAAATGAAAAAAAAACCAATACACTGAAAATACATTGAAAAATCCATGTTACTGGCTGCAATGTCTCTGACGTCATTGGGTATATTCATTCCGATAGAGAGCGTAGTTTTTCTTCCTTTAAATATGACCAAAGTTCATCAATTTTCGCTTAATTATTTCTACATATCGTGGTAAATATATACGGCAAATCATGAGAAAATACACATAGAGTTTGCTGCAAACTGAGGGCCCGGAATGAGGGTCGGTTTCGTGAGTGACCGTGGAAACTCCTCTGTGGTGAAGAATTTTATTAAATGGGAGGAATAATGAATATAAAGTTATATTAGGTTTCAGTAGGATTTCCATGCCAGTCCACAGAGAGGCATGTAGTGTTATGGCGAAGTTTTATGTAAATTTGTTTGATATAGTGTCAAAAGGCTAACACAATTAATTTATATCTCGGTGTACATGTATGTAATATGCAGTGATATATTAAAGGCTTTAAAAATCACACTTTCAAAACTGTATGTAAAACGGAGCTCGTAGCATCTACACTGAAGAAAGTACATTGGAACAGCTCAAGTGTTGTGGATAACTGCATCTTACAATGACGTCATAGGAAGTGATTCGAAAATCGCTGTTCTTTAACTCCCAGGTTTGGTTTTAACTGGACTTATTTACTTTTAAAGTGGTATTTGGATATACTTACACATTTTTTCCAAGGGTAAGCTATATTTGTATCTATTAATATATCGAAATATTTCATAGCAACAAGTCATTTCGCTTGCTTGTGTCATGACCACTTTATTATTATTAATTATTACAATCATGAAACCAGGTCTACTGTACGTGACTGATCAAACCAATACTCTAGTACCGTATCGATGAAGCAACACTCTGCTAAAGTGAATTGTTCTTCCTTGAAGACTATAGACCTTTTCAAACCGAATTTAGCCAAACGTCATTTCTTCAGTACTTCGACCAATCAAATGCTGGAAACGTTTCCTTTGTTTCCCATCAATCAGGTGCAGGATTGAGGAAAAAACTGTAGGCAGCAATACGCGCGCGTATTTCCTTAATGTATAACGCACGTATGATACGTGCGCTTGGAAACATTTGTTCATACACTTGGTCCCATACCGTGCGTTAATTGTGCAGACAGCCAAAATTCCTCCAGTATTTTATTGGTCAATAAGATTCCTTCAGAATACGATTGGTCCATTGTGGATAAGTGAATCCCGACAATGTGACATTATTTAGATTAGTTATCTGGAAATTGCCGATTCAGATTTTAAAAGGTCTATAATGAGTTACATTGTATATTTATTTAAAAATTGCTCATTCCAAGTCCTTTCTTTAGCATCGTACTTCAGGCTACAATTCAAAATATTACTATAGTAGTGAGAGAAAAAACAATGAAGAAAGAGATAACTTAAAGGTAACGTAAAAATGTTAAAGCCTTTTGAGGTAGCGCTCCAACAATCTTCAGCTTCCACTCGGTACTTAACAGTTGGTTGAGAAGATAATCCAAAAATAGTTTCACGGTACTTTTAGAATACCCGTTAACAGACCCTTTTAGAATGATAATTTCACGGTCCCTTTGAAATAACATTTCACTGTTCTTTATGCCTTACCGTCCATACTGATCATCTTAGCATAAAAATACTCAAATATAAATGTTATGAGATCTAAAACTGTACATGATTAATCGTAATATGAAATATACTTGTGAATGCTATCTTATTGTGGTGATACTTCAATCATCAAATATCTCAAAACAAAATTGTTGGTTTACTTTCATTCATATTTGTGTAAATTGCAACATAAATAGCAACTTGTACCCTTGCTTTCAATGTGTCTTTCATACTTGTGGCTCTTTAAGATGCTCTTTATACTTAAGATGCTATATAATACTTTGATTTTGCCGTATATATCATATTGTAATGTCGCCTGGGGTGGTGCTTATCCTTCTCACATACAAAAGCTTTTTATTTTGCAAAAACGTGCCATTCGAATTGTCACTGGTAGTCCTTTAAATGCCCATACCGCCCCGATCTTCTTTGAATTGAGAACTCTTAATATATTTGACCTCCATAAATACCAACTTGCTATAACCATGTATCAATATAAGAATAACAATTTACCCAATGCTTTTGACTATTTTTTCTCGCAAAACTTTTACAAAACCAGAGGTCATAATGATTACCGTATTCAGAAATTTAGGCTTACACTATCCCAACATAGTTTAAGATATACGGGTGTAAAAGTCTGGAATGACATACCGCAAGATATTGAAAACGTAAATAATGTCAAAACATTTAAGTCTCATCTTAAGAATTACTTTCTAAGCTTATATGATTCTATCTAATTCTGAATTGTTTTTGTCCACTTTGTTTCTTAAGATACCCCGTTTAATAATGTTGACTATTGATATATGATTTCTTTTCTTTTTTTCATGTTAAGTTTGTGTCGTAACATATTTGTTAATTATGTTTTCATGGGGGTTTCTGCCTCGATAAGCCTTTCTGGCTTGAGCAGATAACCCCCTCACTATCCCTTGCAAATTGTCACAAATGTATGTAAAGCTCAATTATTACTTTCTGAACCTGTATATTGTTGTATTTGCAAGAGAGTGAAAATAAAGTTACAATCAATCAATCAATCTTTCTTGGGGCAACTAGAGGAACAAATGTGATAAAATTGGCACTGTAACGACTATTTGAAAGATTAATCTATAAGTCAAGCACGAAATTGTGTTTAATACATAGTTATCGGTATTGTATTTTTCAACATGATTACGGATATACAGTTCACTATTCAGATTTATTATCTACGCACTGCTCTATATTTTCACCTGCACATATTAATATGCAAGCAGGTAATTCGAAGTACAATAAAAGGAACACAATTTTCAAAATATATTTCCAAAATAAAAATTAATTTCAAGTTCAAATATATTTTTGTAGAAAGGATTGGAATCATACTTTACCCTCTCTTTTTCCTCAAAAGTACTTAAATATGTCATTGAAATTATCAAATTGTTTTTTCGTTTAAAGAAATATTTACATAAATTGTATTCATATGACAGATGATTATTCAAGTAATTATTGATGAAAACAATTTTTGGTACATTACTTCATTGAAAAATTATTGCATTTCAAAGAAATCACTATTTTTCGGCCTGCGGGAGTTCAAAAGTAAATGTTTCAGTGACTCAAGTACAACAATGTGATGTAATATCAGCACTTACCAGATATTTTGTATGTATTATTTCCTCACTAAAATATTTATTACTCGGAGATGCCCTTAACGTTTTGTCACAGAAAGGTAAACCACGAACTTAACAAGCCTAAATAATTGTGTTGGTAAACATGCTCGCCTCATTAGTCACTTGTCACATATCCCTGAATGAACTGAAACCCCACTGTTCATCACATAATACACACTATACTATACTTAATTACCATTTCCACTTCATTGCACACCCACCCACCCACCCACCTACACACACACCCAACCACGCACCCACACACACACCCACACACACACAGTTTTCCACAGTCATGGTATATAATAACAGATCGTGCGGTTTGAGAATAAAGGGAATTAAAATAAAATTACAATCCAAAGTTGTTTTCAAATGGAAGTTTATATGACTTCGGGCTGCTAGTGGCCAGTTTTTAAGCCCAAATCTTGTAATGTCTCAATAAAAAGACAAAAATTGTTTTCAAAAATGTGGTTATAAACTTGTGCAGTTATTTCATCACACTCTTTAATTAGAATTACTTCAACAACCACTCTTTAACACACTGGCGGAATCCTAAAAACGCGGAATAAGATATTGACATAGTTTTTCACCAATCAGTGTCTTTAATTGTCCTTTTGCATATAAATCCACATGAAAACACATGACAAATTTGTTTTCGAATACTTTAGTTTTCTACATTAAAATCTCATAGTATAATTAACTTGCAGCAAGTAACCGCAGACAAGACGCCAGATGTGGAATAGGTTATCCAGCTCCCAATGGAGAGCCTGCTAAATGCAGTGGAAAATACTTATGCTGTTCTTCATCAAATTGGTGTGGTTATACATCACACCACTGTAATTGCAATGGATGCATCACATACTAAAATCGGTATGTTACATTTGGAAATTAACATTTCTATGCATTTGTGGTCGAAAAAGACCCCAGTTTGTAGCAAATTTATAGCGCAAAAAATATCAAATATATGCTCTAATTGTTTTGGAAAGTTTGCGTCGGAATGTTTTTTGTCATCCCTAAAATTATTTACTTCTTTGCTATAAATTAACCATGGAACTTATGTGATAATCTTCAGTCTAAGAATAGTCTTAGGGTTTTGAGCATTAAAGTGCCAACGTTCCATTCAAACGTTTAAGGAACATATGTTGCATGATTATAATAGATTTCTTGACATATTTTTTTTCACAATTGGTAAATAAACTGTATTTTATTTGCAGGTTCGTCGAATATTTATTCCCCCAAGTTGGAATTAATGTACAAGTGAATTTCATTGGCAAAAATGGTGTTTGAACTAAAGTATCACTCATCGGACGTTGGGAGATATATCAATTTTATAGATGTGACTTGGTGGTACCTTGTACCGGTCCAATCCAAACTGCAGAACCAAAGATTGGAACACATTTCTCTTAAATTGCCTTTGCGCTGTTTTATATGTAGATAAATATATAACATTCATTGATAGTCATTGAATATACAGTGTTTATTTCGAATAAATAATTTGTGAAGTCCAGCTGACTTATGTTCTTACTCTGATTAACGAGATGAATTGGGCTGCAAGAGACAACGGTACATACATATGTCCATGCAATTGAGTAATTGAGACAATATGCTTTTAAAACTTCTCAGTTTATGTAAAAAGCGCTTGTGGAATGTGTAACATTCTAAAGGCCACTCGCTAGAGGCGACGCGGAGAGAGACTTTATTTTTAACCAAATTAATACGAATGTAGACGAGGTATCATTGTGTTGTATTTTAGATGAATTGGAAGCACAGACATTATTTACCTCATGAATGCAATATTCGCCCCACGACAGAGAATTGCACCAACTAAAATGATCTTTTTTATTTTATACACCGTAAACAAAATTACATTTCTTGCAAATTCTCCGTCAAAAACCGAAAACTTCAGTGAAATTGTTATCTGAGGTAAATAAAAAGCCTAAATATTTCGGTTTATGCTTTTGAAATGTCTGACTCCCTAGGAAACAACTGCTGATGGCACTGCACTGGAAGTGCCATCATCTAGGGCGATACAGAGTGGTTCCAGGTGTGTTATATAGGGTATGTGCATGTTACGTCACACGCACTCGAATTACGCTTTTCGAAATAGAAAACATTGAAAATGCAAAAATAACCATTTTATAAACGCACAATAATCAGAAATGGATTAATTTCATTTTAGTGATGTTCAATTTGATATGGAATATGCCAATCCCTGGAGGCAAACTAAGATGGTATTGTTATTTGAAATCTGTTTTGTTTACATTTCCTTAATCAGTGATTGGATGAGTTTCTGCACCGTGCGCGGATGACGTAAGTTCACAGTACGCTTATTAACTTATACGGATATTAACAACACCTTTCTGAAGGCATAGTCGTTTCCAAAAGTACGTTCCATTTTACCATAGAAATTACATTTATTTACAGTGTGACCGATGATCAGAAAATTTCAGCTAGCAGTAACATAAAACATATTCGCAGATTTGTAATTGATATGGAATATAGTGAAAGGATTATTAACAGATATCAATTCATCTTTACCCAATGCTTCTTAATATTAAGGTAAGAAGGCACAATGCATAAATGAAGATTAATACAATATTGGTGTGGCTTCAATGGCAAACCTCCATCAATTTTGAGCTCTATTATTTGTTATCAATATTTCATTCAAACCGTTTCTAAACGACTTTTAATTACATTGCTTGCTAGAGCATACCGTCCATAACGTTTCCTGGAAATGATCAATTGTAAGGATTGATTGCCTGCGATGAAAGTGTAGTGATTTTTTCTTCACGTTTGTCAGCGGAAAATTGTCCGATTTATCCAGGCCTGGCACTTTATAGATACCTGCATAAGGTCATAAGGTCATGCATCACAAATGTACAACAACATACAATTTTAAGATCTAAAGATTACTAGTTTAAAGCTTTAAGTTGGTAAAAACAAATCGTAATAAATTTTGAGACCGTCGTAATCATTTTGTCTTTACAAACTTACAACAGACTTACAACTGACAGAGTTACCTTGTACTAGACCTCGAACTAGGCCTATACGTTTTTGCTTGCGTGACATATAGGTAGGAACTGTGGAATTGTGGGTAACGGTAGAAATAATGATAATGGGAATTCAAGATTTTCCCCAGACAAGTTCTACTAAGTCTAATTTTCAAAGAATGTTAAAAGTATAGCTTTTCGCTTTTATTTGTATCGATTAATTTGTATATTCAATTTGTAATCTCATTGTCATTTGCTTTTAAACATTTGATTATTTATCGGGTTTTATGGTATAAAAATTTAATTTCAATTCTTTTTGGTAATGATTATGCTGTTGGCATAATTATATGTTGGCAATAACGTTATCATTTTCTAATTTGATTATTACTCTTATTGGCATTTATGGTCTCAATGATGCTCGCCTGACTTCTATCATACTAGATAAATTGATCGTTAACTATGATAAACGAGGTATTTAATTTGATAAATGATCTTTCCCTGTGTGACCCATAGAGGGAGTTTGACCCTTTATTAAAAAGCTATGCTTGGCGTCATGATCTCTCTATCAAGTAAGCGAGACTTTACTTTTTCCTTATTTCAGGTGAATTAATGAACAATGTTTGCGGTAAGAATATTGCTATAAAGTATAGATTTGATCATTCCTTTGTAGCCTTGAACTTAAAACTTTCCTCTTTTAACTATAGTAAAATCTTTTGGAAAGGTAGTAATTTGCTCGATAAGTATGATGATTTTACTAATAGCATAACGGAAGTTATTTAGTCAGTAGTTAAAAGATATATCGTGATAATATATAATCGTGATTCTCTACATTTCATAAATCTCTGTGATATTCGCTTTGTTGTTAATAATCAGCTTTTCTTTGAGGTTTAAATATGTGAAATACCCTGGATTGCATATCTTACTCTGTTCATCATAAACGCAACAAGACTGAAGACAGAAGGCATGTTTATTCAGAGAATGCAAGTGATGATTTAGATAATAGAGTTAGCGATTATGATAATGAGTATGAAAAGTTGGAATTGAAAAAGGATTGTAATATTTTAAGTGTTAAGCTGGAGAATTTGAGGAATGACAAGTTACAAGGTGTTTTGATGCGCTTTAGAGCTTGTTGGTTACAGCATGATGAAAAACCTTAAGCTAGCAAGTATTTATTTTTGATTTAGAAGGGGGAAAAGGAATTAAACAAATAAGTTATTTTCATCTCTTAATTTAATGGATGGTAGTGTTCTAAACGAGTAAGCTGATTATTATAAAAATACTAGAAATTATATTGATTTAAGAGCTGTACAGGTTGTGACTTCAAAGTTTTTAGTGATCTTACGATAGATAAGTTATCAAATGAGGTTGTTGTTATAATAGAGGGCCCTTACCTTTAATTGAAATTAACTGTGCTTTGAAATCATGAATAATATCAAGTGGCCTGGAGCAAATGGGATCACGTGTGAGTATTACTAAGCTTTTTGGACAGATATCTCAATTTACCGTTTACGTTCTTTGAATTTCGTCTACAGTGGTGAGCTTATATCAATAAATCAAAGGCAAAGTGTTGCTACCCTCATTTCCAAGGAGAATTATCCCCGTAAGTTCTAATCTCTAATCTCTTTTGAACGTGTCATATAAACTAACTTTTGCTAGTATTGCAAAGAGGTTTATAACAGTTTTGACATCTATATGCAATGCTGGTCTAATTAGTTTTGTGAAAAATCGCTGCATAGGAGAAAATATTAGGATTTTATGTAATTTCATGCACTATGTCGCATCTTTAAATATGCTGGCTTCATTATTTTGAAAAGGCATTCGACACAGTATATCATGCTTATTTATTGGGAATCTTCATTTTTTTGTAATTTGGTGATTGCTTTTGTAAAGGTTCTAGGTTTTCTTTGTAATCATACCAATATTGTGCATCTCAATATTTCTTAAATAATGTATACGATATGTCCGCTTAAACCATTTCTGAACCCCGTACGTACAGTGTGGGTATAATTTTACATTGCATGTATGGAGTGTGAAGGCAGCGATGGCGTACATTTTTGGTGGCCTTCAGATGTTCGATTTTCTAACATGTAGAAAAACCGAATATCGCTGATGTAAGTGCACGAATCTTTCAAGCAATGCAAATTCTGTGTGTTTTAGTAATGGTTGGCCCACTGTGGTTTTTGAAATTGGTAGGAGTGTCCGACAAGGAGATCTATGCATTGTCTCCTTATTTGTATATCGTTGGGGTAGATATTTTGGGATATTTAATTAGATGTAATTCTTCTATTAATGGTATTTGTGTAAATCAGACGGAGGTAAATGTATCTTAATATGCAGATGATACTCTGTTTTTCTTTCACGGCTCAAATAAATTCCTTTAACTTTGTTCTATGCGCTTCACTTCTTTGGTGGTATTTCAGGGTAAAAATAAATCAGGTAATTTCTTTCTTATTCGAAAACCAACTAAAGAATAAGTTGCACATTTTTTCTAGTTACAATTAATTCATTGGTTGTAGTTGTCACCACTACCCCTGAATTAGCCAACCACAAAAAATATGACAAAAACACTGAGTCAAATAAGACGCAGAAAGCATAACACATTTTTTCAAGGCGAAGTTATATTTGTGTCTATCAAAGTATGGAAGAATTTCATGACCACAATTTCATGTGCCATGACCACTTAAACATGATTACGATCATGATACCTGGCCCACCTGATGTGATTGATCAAAACAATAGTAAATACCCTATCGCAGGCACTCTGCGAAATTGTATTTTTGCTTCCTGGAAGACTATAATGAGTGACCTGGTATACTTATTTCAAAATTGCGAATTCCAGCACCTTTTCTTAGCATCGTATTTCACGCTGTAATCAAAATGTTACTAAGTACTGAAAGCAAGAACAAAGCCTTACTTGAAGAAAAAGATCACTCTAATGTAAGTTTAAAATACTAAAGCCTTTTGAGGTAGCACTCCAACATTGTTCAGTTTTAAGTCTGTACTTGAGCTTTGGCTGAGAAAATAAGTCAAAAACACCTTTGAAATAAGAGTTCACAGATCGTTTTATACAACCATCTGCAGACCCACCATAGTATAAAACACTCAAATTGAAATGTTATGAGATCTAAAACTGCATATGATTTATCGTAATATCGTACACTTGTTGATTCTACCATGTGGTGGTTATACTTTATTCAACCATACATCAAATATCTTAAAAGCAAAAACCTAACCTATCTAACCTATGCAGTTGATTCATAAAGAGATGATCGATTTATCGGTACACTAACAATTCCATGACATTTTAATAAACTCAAAGTTATTATTACAAGTAATTAGCCAAGTACAAAAAAGTGGATTGTCGTTCAATCCTAAGAAAGCTAAGAAAAGCTTATATGGGGAGGATCCCGTCTTATAAAAAATAACATAAGCTTAACAATACAACATATCTTAATTTGTATATATTTGAAAATAGACGTTTATCACTAAAATATTGTATTTAATGTCCGTCTGCTGTTTCATTTTTAAAATGGAAAAGGGAAATTGTTGATAGTTCCAATTGAAGTAATAGATATTTTCTATTTTCTTGGTCTATTTTGTTTCGACGAATCAAATAAGGCGAACAGAATTTGGTTTTCCTCATATTGACATGAAAATTGGTTTTAATGTCCAAAATATAATTGCCGGCTTTTTGTACGGCCAACAAAGACTACGACCGATTAGCTTGGAAGCCGGCAATATTATCATAGAGACTTATTATCATCTTCATTGTAAAAATGATGTATTAATATGCAAACCAGTTTTAAGACCATATGTTGTATGTCAGTTTATCAGAGAGACATTAAGGGAACAACATGCTGACAAAAAATATTTCAATAAATGATCAATTTTCCTTTCAACCATGATGTAATGCTAATATCACAGCATTCCACATGAATCTTGGTGTATTTTGTTGAAATATTTTTTCTTTGTGTTCTTCTTTAACATACTGTTTAAAATATACTGTTTAAAATATTTTATTTGCAGTTTTTGAGCAAAGAATAGATTCCAGATGTGTAAAAAGATTCGCAGGCAACAATGGAAAACCTGCCGAATGTCAAAAAGATGATCAAATTGATAATTAAGAATGCGAAAAAGGGCAATTAGTATCTATAATGAAACTTACATTACTCATGCATCTGTGTAAACATTAGCTATGTTATATTTATAAACCTCTGGGATAATAAATTTCACTCAGTGCTTTTAAGATATTTTACCTACGTTCCGTTCTATGTTTTCACCATCGCAAATAAGAATGTCAGCTTATCAGACTTGGCAATAAGGGGAACAACATGCTGACAAAAATATTTCAAAAGATGATAAATTTGCAGCTCAACCATTATGTAATGCTGACATCACAGCATTCAACATAAGTTTTCGTGTATCTTGTTGATTTCTTTTCTTGATGTTCTTCTTTAACATACTGTTTAAAAACAATTGTTTAAAATATTTAATTTGCAGTAAGTAAAGAAAGGCTAGATTCAAGATGTGGAAATTAACATTTTGACACAGATGGGCCCGAAATGCAAAACACTATACAGAAGCTGCTCAAAAACTTATAGGGAAACGAATAATCTGATAATCAAAAACATCAAATGTACCCTATGTAGCCTATACACTAGTTTGCTTGGAAAGTTTACGTTGGAGGGTGTTTGGCAACCGTAGAATTATGTTCTCCTTTGCTGGTCGATTTGCAATGGCAAATATTTGCAATAGAACTTGAGTGATAATCTTCAGTGATAAAGTAGTACAAGTCGAAAATATTGTAGGCCTGGGCATTAATCAGTTAATTTGCAAACATCCCCTTCAAAAGCGTATTTCATATT
>JAIGNY010004602.1:60000-120000 GCA_020152595.1 Chiridota heheva
CAAAGTGTTCGAGATGATGAGACCCCTTTACTCCGAACATACTTGCTCAAAGCAACGTGCTTCTACCGGGTGTTGAAGTACAACTCAAACTGCATCGAAGTAAGGACTCTTTTTGTTTGACGTCGAGAGCTACAGCTGCCGACTTTCGTGTTATATCTTGGACGCCATTCTCTACGTGCGCAAACCAACGTGCAGGCGTGCAGCGACAACCACGTGATCAAAGACCTCGTCACCATCAACAGAGAACCGGCCAAGTACAAGATCCGACCACCATCATGCGAAATATCATCATACCGGCCGGAATCCAAGATTTACAACGAGACAATGTATTTCTGGGTGAACTACCAAAAGGATCGTGGTTTGTCTGGTTGACACGACCTCTTTCAACGGCGCCTACAAGAAGTTGAAGAGAAGCAGTATCCTGCCACGCCGCTCACCCCCCAACTTCAATTCGCATCAAGCTCTTCGCAGTTACCATCAACTGTTTTCGGCCACGGGTCGCTTGTACGGCGATGGTGGCATGGACATCACTCCGACGGATTTTCTGGACGGCTACACGCAGTTCGTTTTCGATCTGACACCCAATGGATCCCACGGTTAACACTACACGGTCAACAAACGTGGAAATCTTCATGTGGATTTCAAATTTGCAGCGGCGTTGTTTTCCGCCACCAACATTCTCACCTATCCGAATTCGACAACATCATCGAAATGGATCAAAACCGCAACATCATCTACGATGGAACGTGTTTGACGGCGCTTAAGCCGCAGATCAGTTACTTTTGGAACGTCCGAGTGCCATGGTAGTCAACACGGATCCGAGTTTGAAACCGGGCCGGCATTGGGTCGCCCTTTACGTTCCCAAAGTTGGTCCTTGGGAGTATTTTAACTTCTACCGCAAACCCCTCCACTCTCCCACTAATTGAAGTTTCTGAAAAATAAACTGTTTGTTTACAACCACAAACCGCTTCAGAGTCCTACCTCTGACGTATGTGGTCACTATTGCATTCATTATCTGGTCCACTGGACACGAGGCTCCTACATGAACGACATCACGGCTCGTTTTTGTTAATAACGATGAGGACGTATTTACATTTGTACTTCAACATTACGGTTAAGACCATGATATTATATGTTCTTTGATGGTGATTGATTCAAATAAGTATACGATGTTATTTTAATGGTGATTGTAAATCAAAAACGTTTCAAATGTTCCTCATAATAATGATCTATTTGTTTAGCTCCCTTTATGAAAACATTGATGAGTCATTTGAAATGACCGAAACCGGAATGGGTGTATTCCCCCGTCTCCTCATCGAAGCGACAGACTTTGACCAAAGTAGTTCATCGTTGTTATACTAAAAGGCGCTTGTTTATTGTTGAGTTTGTGCATGCGCCAATATTGTTAAAAACTTATAAAAAGGCGACGACGACGGTGTGTAACATTCAATATGGAAGCAGCAACAAACACTAGCAGTTTCACTGGCCGGCCTACAGGTCCGCAGCGATGCGTATTAACCAATGTCCGCGCCGGCACACAAGACAGGAAAGCTGTCGCATTAGGAGCCGAGCGCTACCTCACCGCCTCTGGCTTTAACGGAAAGTTTTACCTTCATGTACGGCAGTATTTTACACACCCTAATGTAGGGACGACGCATGTGGCGACCAAGAGAGGTGGAAGTACCCCTGAGCAATGGGCCGTGATAAGTCGGCAAGCTCATTTGGTAATGAATACACTCAAGAAATTAAAGGAAAGTACCCATCGCATCCATTCGGAAAAAAAGCTAATGCTGGTGCTTGGGCAGCACACCTCAATCACAATCTCTTTATTCAAAGACAATCTCTACGTACATTACAGAAAATACAGCAGTGTTCTTTCTGTCGGCGAAGTACCTAGTGAGAAAGGTAACGCTCTCACACACGAGCAATGGATAACTTTGTAACGTCCTGATAATTTTCGATTTTGAAAGACAAAGAAGACGCAATCAAGGGAAGAAACCTCGACATTTAAGCAAGAAAGACACGTCTGTTGAAATAGACTTGCCTTCTTACGAAGCGATGTACAGCAAACCCAACCTTGTGTTTGCACCCGTGGGTATGCCTGTTGAGAAGAAAAAAAGAATCGATGTATAACAAATCCAACCTTGTCTTACAGTCAAAAAACATATCTGCCGATTGGAATGAAGCAGGATGCCATCAAACATTCTTGTGGACATACGCCTTTTAGATTAAGCAATTCAAACGATCAGCGACCCAAATGGACGCATTAGTCGCCAATGGACCGTCATACCCGTGGATGTATCTCAGCCTGGACAATTGGTGCAAACTGACAAACATGGAAGGTCTATTTTCAGTGGAACAGTTGAAAGCACTGTTCAAAGCACCTATCGTTTCACCCACAAAGAAAAAAACCGTTCGCCGTCGTCGTCGCCGCCTCTAAGTCCCTGTCAAAACGACGCGAGGTTAATGTAAAACTGGACATGTTACCCATCATAATCAAGAAACCCCAAAAAGATGAAGAATTCTCAAAAGAAGAAGAGCCCTCTACAGCTGTTTGAACATAAAAAGCAAATTATGCCATATGAGATGCGTCTAATTTACTGGCATTGTTTTGAAAGAGAAAAAAATAAAGTTTGAAAAAACTATGGCGGAAGGAATACAAAATTGTGGTATGGCTCCTACGGTACCCTGCGATGGTTGGGGCAGGTGCTTTTACCCTCGTGGGACTCTTTTGAAGAGTGTCTTATAAAAAAAATTAAGAAAGAGAAATTGCTTTAAGACAGTCGATACAGAGAGTTGCAGTTCGAGGCTACCGTAGAATTTAAGGCTATCATCCAGAGCAACATCCCAAAAGAAGGTCAACGACACGAGCTTCACTATGCCTGGATAGTTGGTCAACGACACACGTGAAGACCTACCAAGCAGACGTGATCCTCAGAATAGCCATTCTGGGGCGCGTATACAGCCACGAACTAGACAAGTGTCTGTCTGGGTTATTATAAATCAATCAAAACGTATTTTTATACCAAGAACCAATCACAGCGAGGTGAACATTACTTGTGTGTAAAATTAACTGGGGTGTAGACAGAATAAAAGTACCAGCTTTGGCAATTTTCAATCATTCGATCAGATATTTTATCTAACAACCATGCTTACTCTATACAGGTACTTTGACATACTAGAGAGGTTCGAGAACGGCAAGGAGACCTGGGACTTGAACGATGTTTCATCTAGGAGGAGTGACTGAGAGTTGGACAACGATCCTCCGTACAGAGTTAGGACTGACTACCTTGCGGACAACATCAACGACGAACAAGATACGATGCTTATACTGAACAATGGACAATGGGCTGAGGTGGCGCAAACCATCGGCGAAGATTGGCTCATCGAAGACGAATGGCCGGAAGAGACAGAGGAAGAAGAAAAGAACAAAGAACAAGAAGTCGTTGAAACAGGACGAAGCGTACTAAAACAAAGCGATGACCACCGCCTCTGTGATTCTCCTTTTTTCCCCGATGGACAACTAGAAGACACCGGCAAAACCGGTAAAAGAACCCAAAGGCTCTTCTGAGAGCCACCAATCATTCAAGAAAGTTCAAATTCACTTTTGATTTTTTTTCTTTCTCGTTTGGGGGTGTATTTTGTTGTGTGACATTTTGTGACATTGTTCATACTTGTTATGTGTCCTTGTGTTTAGGGAGGGGCCCTTATCCCTGGATGAAATTTTGTTCCGCCAACCGACCGACCAATGAACAAATAGGGAGACGGTTGTATATGAACTTGGGACCATATCCCTTGATGAACCATTTTTCCTACCAATCGACCGACCAATGAAAAATAGGGAGACGGTCGTATAAAAACCAATCCCTCCAAACAAATGGGAGACAGTCATATAGTAAATTCGACGAGCCATCACAGCCAGTGACCAATTAGAACAGAGCATTAAGTACAAGGAAATTATCTATCACGTGATAGCAATGCTGGCGTTTAATTGGTCACTTGCAGTATAGCCCCATCTAACTACTTCCTCCTACTTAAGAGTTTCCTCCTCCCATCGCGGTGTTTCGTACATGGGACCCAGATATAAAATCCCATGAGGGGCTCATATGGGAAGCCCATGTATAATCCACTGATTTAGTCCTTCAGTTTCCCCAGATGGAAGCCACATGTGACCTATGTGTTCATCCCATATCCATATTAACCAATGTTTCTCAAGGTAATCCCATGTAGGCTGAAATATATTGACGAAAGTCACCCAAATCACGATTTTCCGATAATGACAGATGAATTTCTCATCAAAATGTCGACTGGGAATATGGTCGATGTTTCAGTAATTATTTCTTAGCCACAGATGCACGTGCGTTTTTCAATTACAGTGGTACTAAACATGTAAGAAATAATTGAATTTATATGAAAATAACACATGATGTTAACTGATCAAATTGATCGACTTTCTTCGTTTAATAATTTGGTATGAAAAGTTGAAAAATATACAAAATGAGTTACAAAATGACAGTAGCTATTGTAGTGGCAGAACTGAAATTTAAATGGTTTAAAATGGTACTTCCTTCTTCACAACTCCGTTTCGCATACGTAGCGGATCTTCGTGTCGCAATTGTTATCGTGGAAATAATTATCCCGATAGAAATACTAACGAATTCTGATGTAATGGTGTGTTAAACTGTTTGCAAGTGGAGCTAAAGGAAAATACAGAAAGAACGTATTATAAAAAACACACTACATATGAACCAAAAGATAAAATCTTAAATTCAATTACTTTAACATCTATTATCAATATATCAAAACTTCATGAAAATTACATGATTGCTTTACATTACTTGAAGAAGAGAATATGCTGAATAGAGATGTTTACATATTAATTGTAGCCCATCCTACTAGAACAAAAAAGAAAACATTACGTCATTTTTGTCTTCCATTGCCAATGTTGCGCATAACACTTCAAATATCATATATGTATAAATGGATCAAAACAATACACCATCCTTCAGAGCTCGCATGCGTTATTTGCTTTGTAATTCATGTTTAGCAAAATATTATTCGGAAACGGGTAGATTAGTCTAAAGTTGTTTTGTATACAAATATTTGCAAATGGACCCAAGAAACCTGCAGGTTCTGAAGCTGTTGAACACTGCATTCGCCACGAAACAAAGATAGGCTCACAAAGTTGTATACTACTTCTTTCTTACAGCGAGGGATGATTTGGGAGGGGGAGTGAGGGCGCTATTTTGTTAAAAAATGAGAACACACAAAATATGTCTTAGATGCAGCAAAGCTAGTTGCTTCGTCACGTAGCGAAGGGTATATTATGGGGGAAAGGAATTACACTTTAAATCTTTCAAATGCAATACCACAGTAATGATTGCAAAACTGAAAAATATTGGTTATGGTGACCAACGACCACAAAAAGTAATTTAATCAACTATTAATAATAGAAAGATGTTTCTAGACCTTTGTAAATTGGTTCTCCTTATCACATCCATTCGCCTGTTAAAACCCTGTCGTTGCAACCAGTCCATACTGTCTGGTTGTTTAAAAGAATGCGAATTTCAGCCAGTTCTTTGTCACGGTCGCCATTGATTACAACCAACAAAGCATTAAACTCCCTACATACTCCATATGCTCCATCCCAGGTAAGCTCATTTGTTGATGATAAGTAGCAGTGTTCACCATATGATATCCAATTATCGTTGGAGGTTATGTTCATTTCTTAATGGAAAGTAAAGAATTGTCTTTAAATATTCAATTTCAATAATAAGATAAGTTCAAACATGTTTGTTTCATTCAAATGAACAGTAAAACAATACCAATTTTACATTAAGAATTTTAAATCTAGTTAAAAAAAATTGAATAAAATATAAACGAGAAGTAAGGAAGGCGGTGAGTGATTCAGCAGACTCATAAAAATAATACAGTTGTAACCAACCATAAGCGGATAATACAGAACATTACGGGAAAACCTTTAAGCGTTCTTATTATACTCATCAGAATATCACAATGATCTTTTATTTTTTAAGTTTTAACGTATCATACGACAATCGTTATGCAGCTTAATAACCCATTGCTGTCGAGATCTTTAAAAATTTCAAAGTAGTCATTGTTTTTAAACATCTAATTAATTTCAGCGATTAACCGCTTCATTATCAAACATTGCATTTGAATATTATCAATTATTCCATTAAGATATTCCCATGTACATCTGTTTATGCATCTCTTTACCGTCAACGCAGTTGCATTCATAACTACCTTCGACTGATTATCATTCATAAATATCTTTGCCGCGCGAAAAGGTAAAAAAGAAAATGTCAATCAAAAACAATTAAAGCAGATCATGAGAAACTTTCAAACGGTATGTAATAATTTTGGGGAAAACTGCAAACCATTGTTTTACCTAGCCATTCTTATTCATTTATCTTAAGGTTTTATTAAGTTGACCAACCTAATTGTATTCAAGTTTCGAGCTGTGCACTTGACTTCACGATGCTATTTTAAGTTTTCATAAGTTTAACTTTTCATACCAAAATCGTCATGCAGATTAATAATCCATCACTCTCCACAGTTCGTTGCACAAATAAAGTAAAAGCATTATCTATACTTATCGGAATAAATTCATCGCTTGACCGCTTGATTATAAAAATGTTTTGTTGGATATTAAACATTTTACCCATTAATATATTCCCGTGTACGTGTGGTCATCCAGGTACAAATATTAGTGTTATCTGTACAACTGAATCCATTACCAGTAAACTAGTCCAAGCAGCTGCATTTATAACTCCCGTCAGTGTTAGCACATGTAGCATGTTCATTACAATTTTCATAGATACCCGATTCACATTCATTCATATCGTTGCCGCATTAAAAAAGGTAAAAACAGATACAGAATTAATGTAAAAATCTGCTCCCAATTTTCATTATTTTAACATATATTTCATTCCATATATTCTTAAGTAAAATCAATGTTTGTAATTATTTGATGAACTTCGACATTCAATCACTTATTGTATAAAAATTGTTATTCAATATTTGTAGATATTTGTTCATAACATCACTCAAACCTCTTGCAAATATCAGTATTACATCTACAGCTGAATCCATCCTCAATATAATATAATCATTACAGCACCATCCCTTGCCCAACCATAACAGATCGAATGGATCATTTCAAACGGTATGAGTCTCACAAAATAAAATTGTAAACAGCAATTAAGCTATATATTATTTTGGTTTATTTTTCTTTAAGTGAAACACCGGTTTTATTTCCAATTCTGGAAAATTTTGTTGCATGTTCTTCGCAATTTTGGTTTTACTAGATTCACATTTATTTATATATTTGTCACATGGCAAATGTAAATAAATATTAAAAGACATATACTTATGCTATCACAATGCTAACATCGACTGAGGAAATAAAGGGAAAATTTCCAACGACGTAGTTCCTACGTTTGCAAAGCTTCAAAACATAACATGACCAATTCCTTCTTTAAGATACTTAGCAGATATTGTTACAATAGCACACATATATACAAGTTTTGGTCTTCCCTATACAACTGAATCCATCTCCAGTGAAACCGTTCAAGCAGTTGCAATCAAAACCTCCTTCTGCGTTAAAACATATCGCGTATCTATCACACTTTTCATTGGTATCAGATTCACATTCATTTATATCTAAGCCTCACGGAAAAGTTTAAGAAATAAGAAAAAATACAGATGTTATGCATAACTAGCACAAAGTATTTCTTAAGACAGCCATAGCAAATCAAGGGCAAATTCCCAACGGCTAATTTTGACAGTTTGATCAATTTCCTGTCATTCTTGTTAATTTTCATATGAAATTTATAACATTTTCTTATTTGGGATGTGTATTTCATGCTTGTCGGAAAAATTTGACTTTCATTGTACATAATTGTCCATGTTAAGACGATATCTTGCCTTTAAATGATTTTTCTTTGATATCGATCTCAAATTAAATAACAGTTTTCAAAAGTTCCACATTCCGAAACTATATAGAAGTTGTGTAGTGCAGTTGGTAGCACATTAGTTTGAGAAAGAACAATTGTTTTCACAAATCGCAATTGAATTACTTTTATCATTAACTTGGTTATATGGTTATATACTTGTGAAAAATTATTTACATAAAGTTGTTCATTAAAACATTAAGGTATTTCCCCCGTGGTCACATTATATGACGGTTAATACAAGGATGAGTTTCTTGCAAATGGATTTATTTCATGTACACTTCTGAGGACCTACAGTTAAATCTGTGTATTTAGATAATGGTAGTAGAGTCAGAAAATACCTTTCATTCTTGCTGGCATAGTTATTTGTAGTGTATTGCAATTACAATTAATGTAGTGTATTGCAATTACAATTGTGCTATCCCTGCAAGCTAGCTCTATATATCAGGATTAGAGTAATCTAAATTCGCTCTGAAAATGTTAAAATTGAAGCAACGTGGTGATGCCTTTTTCTCTCGGTTCTTTTCTCTTTGGCTTTAGCGCCTAAAACTTTGGACATAGACTGATAGAACACTTAATTGATTTTATCAGCGTTTGAAGATACATTCAATTTAGCTCCTGCTTTCTCTCAATTTCTATGTTTTTACCGAGTGTGTGAAATGACCTAACATGATTAAGGAATCTTTTAGCAGAATTTCACATTTTTCTTGAAGTTTTCATCATTATTGAAGAGATTTAAAAGTAAACCTGGATGTCCAAGCAAGATTTGTCAAAGATTTTTGCTTCACTGAAAGTTCACTTACTTTCGAGTTTGTATTCGTGAACCACTTCTTCCTTGTCACTAAATAGAAATTTTTGATGTGAACATTATTCATTTCATCTTTCAATAGACGTTGGCAAGTCGAATACCACCCGGAAAATGGCAGTGCATTCTTTCTGGTCGGTGCCTGATAAAACCAATTTCACCGTGCTCAAGCTGTCGATTCTGTTCGACATGAAGAATTTGTTTTCGCTGTAGAAGTGGAAATGTATTTTATGTCGTTATTGTCAGCAGTAAGCGTGGTATGTAAGAATGGGTTTGATATTATGATATTTTGTCGATACGTATCAATATTCTTCATTATTATTTCGATATCTATGATTCAGTTGGACCGTCACAGTTTAAGATTTTGATAATTATTTTCGATTTTGAGAGTTTTTTACTTTTAAGTAACCTTAAGTGAAGTAATTCTTAATTATAAATATTCATCTAGGCTAGTCCTTACCTTAAGAAATGATATGAAAAAATATTCAAATACAATAAAAATCTATTATACTTATGAGAATATATGCCAAACAAAATTTAAAACCTAAATATTTTGATTACGCTTTCCACAACATCAATGCAAAAAAAACATTTCTTAAAACTCTTTTAGTTTATCAATATGTTTATGCGATTATAAATAATCATTCGGTAAGCATAGACCTAATTAATTCTGAAAAGTTTGCGTAACACTAATGCTCTAGAATTCATACTAATTTTCTTCAGCAGGCCCTTCAACACGTTCGAGGATTTGCATGTTAAGGCCCGTTATGTATATTATTTTTAGTTTAAAAGACCTTTTACCTCAAGATGCAAGATGAAATTGCAATTGAAAACTTATTCTATTCAAAGAGACATTTAGTAAATGATAATGTGAGTTTAATGACAATATAACAAACCATTTCAAACCAAGTTTGGCCAAACGTGATTATTTAAAACTTTGACTAATCAACTGCTGGGGAAATTTTCCATTTGTTACCCAACCAATCAGCTGCAGTTGCTATAGAAATCAATATCAACGACAATGCGCGCGAATTATCTTTATGTATAACGCACGTATGATGAACGTTTAAAATCATTTTGTTCACACTCTTGATCCCACACCCCATGTGAAGTTGTACATTGAATTGTTTCATTTCTTGATGCGGCCAAACATTCCTCAGTATTTGATTGGTCAATAAGATTTCATTATCTTTCAAGTATGATCCTCTAATAGCTTCTGTAGAAGCTCTGTGTTTGTTAGAACAAGTTTATCACGGATCTACTATACAAGTAAAATGTATTATTTTAAAACGATTATGTTATTAATCATTTCATTAGAGTTCTCAATTGCCAAAATACAGCTTTCATCACATTTAATTATGAACTATGCGTACAAGGTGTTGTTTAAAACAATACAAAATTCATTTTCTTTCAGATTGAGGTTTGTTGCCAAGAAAGTTATTTTAAAACGTACGTTTTACGAAATGTTTGACTGGCTAGAAAATACTTCAATAACGTTTTCATTTATTGTATCATTCCAGATGAACAAAAGGAGTATATGCTTTGTTCAGTAAACTTTTCTCCTCTATATTAAGTGCGAATAGTGACTATTTCCAAAATCCAAATGAAATATAAACAAAATATTAAAGAAATATAGAATAAAATCGTCAAATTTATACTATTAACAATTCACTTCATGAATAAAACGCAGTCCCATTCAAGATCATACGTTTTAGCTTTCTGTATGTATGCTTTAATGATAAGGAGGATTTAAAGGGCATTAAGCGAGGTTAGTGAGTTCCTTCGGGGTATGAACACGTTTTGAAAGACAGATAAATGATGCCATTATTCTATAGAAATAGTAGCTTAATATAATATAGAAATCTGCCTTATTTTGACCGTTAATTCCGCAAGAAATCATGCGATATAGAGCTCATATAATAATGTATTCCGCGCAGACTAACTGACTTTATTTGAGGAGGGGCGATTTTTAATTACATTGCGTAATATATACCCACATTCAACAGTCGGGTCAAGTATATATTAATGACAAAGCATTGTTTAGAACAGCGACACAACAAATGTATTTAAACTTCTTTAAAATTGGTCATTTTGTTATCAAAACTAAAGTTGTTATATAGCGTTCCAAGAAATTATAATATTTGATGAATTTTCATATACTTGTTAGAAATTTTTTAAAGAAAAATGTAAATAATTTGTTCAATTCTTATGGTTTTATGGTAATGAATAATACTGTTTCAAAAGATAACAAGGTACTGTTCTATATAGATTATTAGTAAAAATCCAATTTGTACATATTGTAAGTGATATTTTGATTTGATTTAATCGCTTTTCGAGCTTTGCCCACCCATTTTTGTAAACTAAATGTTCTTTTGATATTGATTATCCAATAATTTACTTCATTTCATCGATGGGTTTGTTGTTCCAGAGCGTGGAAAATAAAGGTATTTATAATTCAAAAAGAGATATCTAAATTTCGTTTCTTGAGGACTTTTAAAGCTACTAAAATTTAGAACAAAAATTTCATGAATTATGTTAAAGATTTTAAGCTGTCCTATGTTTCATACTTCACAACTTTTCCATACAATAGTAAATTTATAAAGCTTGGAAACCATATGTGATTTTGACATAATTGAAAGACTATTCTGTTTAGATATTCTAGGTTCGTTCATGTATTTATAAATTATAAATCTACCTGTTAATATATCACGAGGCAAGACTCTAGAATATCATCTGTTAAATATGACCTAGACTGACCAGCCGCTGAGAAATTGCACTCCGCGATTGTGTTACCATTTTTATATTCTGGTCAACTTCCGATTTCCCGTTCAAAGAACACAATCGAACCTATTTTTAAAAGTTAGATTAAAACATATAATGAGAATAAAATGTAGCAACAGTCCAGACGAATAGGTTAATCAGTTGTGGGACAATAATCACGAAACAACATTTCAATGATGGTGTAAAAAACAAAAACATTGTCTGGGAGAAACACATTGTCTGGGAGAAACACCTTTATCTACCTACTGTGGTGTAGCGGTTATTATACATGTCTACAGACCACGAGGCCCTGGATTCAAGCCTGGGTTGGGTAGACACGCCAGTGTACCACAACTGGTTATTAAAGGCCGTGGACATTGACTTGGTTGTCGATTTTATGTCTAACCGTACGTCGTACCTGTGTTCTCGTCCAAGTCGTATTTAGCGTTTCGTGATAGCATTGTTACTATCATAACCGATTGCGCAGGCGACGACCCCGTTATTGTAATTGTGTGTTCACTCGTCGTCGTCGTCATCGTCAAACACCCTTTATAAGTGCAATAGTTTTAGTGCATTAGAGATCGCCGTGTACCTACAATGCACAAAACTACTCTATACACGAATATTGAATAATTGTACAATATTTTACACACATTGGAAATGAAATAACAGTTTTTGAAAAGTATTAAGAGTACAGTTACTGCACAAAGACATGTTTCAAGAAAATGTTTGCTCTAAAATACAAAAGGGGGTTTGAGTGGATAGCTAAGTTAAATGAAAATTCCCGTTTCATATACAGATTTCTACACGTACAATTTGATCAAATAAATCATTCTGAGTGGATCTTAAATAGATTTTACTGTGTAAATAATATGCCCAAAATTAGCATTCTTGATCAAGATTAGTTCCGCGGTATAAGCTCTTAAATAATCTTTTTTTCTAGAATCCGAGGAATACTTAGTGAAACTTAAAATTATGCTTTCTCCCTTACTCTTAAAAATATATTACAAAAGATACTTGCATTGCTAAAACGTTTTGATACAATTTGTTCCACTTGAAATTTCCATTATTTTTTTGCAAATTTGAAACAGGAGTTTTGTGCAATAATTGGAAAAAAATTTGGACTTACTTACTTCTTGGAATACCAAAAAAACTCCAACTGTAATTATTGATACAATATTTACAAAATTCGTTTTTGTGGATCACATTAAGTTAATGAATTTCTATGCTTTCTCAAACTCTGAGAAGCTCCTTTTATCATTTAAGTCATGGATACCAATGGTAAGTATGCAAACTAATATCTCATATACAAGGAGACCGAACGATCAATAAATGCACTTTGTTCTTTTGTTATCGCCTATTATGATAACAATGATTGATATATAACTTCAAAAACGTATTTCTTCTCATTTCAAATGAAATTTAAGTTAATACTTTGGAAAAATAAGAATGAAAAAATGAACTTAATTAACTGCTGTGCGGAACTTCAATATGCACGCTTAAACATTATCAATCTGAGGAATGACTATGTGTGAATGGCTTACTGGAAAATGTTTAGCAGTCTAAGAGTGGAACTACATGTGAATGGGTTTCACTGTTGTTAACATTTCTACCTTTATGATTATGTAAAAGTAAAATATGTTCATCCGTCAGGGAGAGGACGTAAGATTAAAGCCGAAAATTTCCTTAATTTACAATTTTCACATCAAAATCATTGTGTCATTAAAATTCTTTTCATCCTTTAAATCCTGACTTGAAAGTAGTATTATGTATTTACAAATTGTATATTTGAAATAAAATATAAAAGTATGCACTTACCAGGCGAAACTTGTCCGTCAGCGATATACTTTCATTCTCCTCATGGCTAAATATAATCTACACTTTTTTATTTTTGCCGCGCCATTTTTGAAATGTCAGGAATTTCAGGAAAAACATAGGTTTTTTGGCAAAAAAAGATATAAATTAAAATAAATGTTTGTCATTCATGATGCAGGGAGTGAAATTATGCCATCGCAGAGTCGAAAATTGTATATGAGAATAAGGTCAATTACTATCTACAATAATTGAACTCATGGTAGAAAAAAAAAACTTCTGAGTGCAGTAGTCTAGTGGTTATGGCTTCGGTCTCTTACTCAACAGGTACCGAAATCAAATCTCAGCCAGGGTGCTGTGCTGTGTCCTTGAGAAAGTCAATTTATTTCATTTGCTCCAGTTCACCCTGTAAAATGAATACCAGTTTCGGCTTGCAAGTTGACCTGCGATGGACTTGTGTCCCATCCATGAGAGTCAAGTACTCTGATCCGTTTAGCTCTATACGCCCTCAAGTCTTGATTGTTGATAAGTTTTAACTAACAAAAATTGGCACGAAGAGCAAATAAAATAAAACCTTATTTTAATCGTCCGCTTGTCTGTTTTTTCCATGTTTCGAAATAACTAGTACCCTTGAATTGTTATTTACATTTGTTTCTATTTGCATACATTAATGATATATGAGCAGGTAGAGATTGTTTATCTAGATAGAAGGGTTTTTAATTCTGAGCAGAATGATCTTGAAATGGTGACAATAGCATTTTTACCGAATCTGGTGGGATGTTTTGATGTATGCATGGGTTGTAGTATATTTTAAACCATGTAAGCTCTTGCTGTTGCTACCTGTGTATACCTTTAATGAAGAATAAAATGATAACAAGAAGCCAACTATTCAAAAAATTATCAATATATAAACACTTATCGTCATTTCATAATTTAAATGTTTGTGAAAAGATGTAATAAGCTAGTATGATGTTTTAATTGTATGCTATAGAACACACCTCTCATTTCTTCTGTTCCGTGTGCATAAACACTTTCCCAAATTGCTGAGACTAAAAGTGCCAATTGATTTATATTACCGGTGTTGGAACTTTTTAGATATTCTTATGGATTATCTTGAAGTATAAATACAAGTGGTTATAATCTCGCAAACAATGGGAGCAATAGGTGCCCTCCATTTGCCCGTGCTAGTAAGAGAGTATACAGTTTCAAGGGGGAAACAAGTGCCTCTCTAGAATATGTTTAAAAGCGATGTTTACTCGTCTGGCTAAATATATTACAGTTATGGCACTCTAATACTCAATTCATGTTGTAATTACTTGTTGTTTTTTCAAACCATTGTCACGTACGGCGAGCCCCTCCCTTTGAGAATGTGTGTGTCCCCTTTCGTGAAATATACCAAAACATGACCAAATCCCACCCCCATTCCCTTAACTCTTAAGAAAAAGCATGTCTATGGGCCTGTTATCTGTGGAATAAAGTTTCAGTATCTACATGTCTTGATATTTTGCTTTCTCGCTCCAGTTGCCCTGGAAAATCTCATGCTTAAAAACAATTCATAAAGTCAAAATACAAATAACATCCAATAAATGAAGAGCAAAAATGTGACACAAGATACTATGTTTTAATGAATTTTTGTAAACTTTTTAATTAACATAAATTAATAACAATAGAAAAAACAATAAAAGCGATCAATTGATACAAGTTGATGCACTATTCCTAAAACTCTCCATTCTTTCCAAGTGGGTTTAAGATAATCAAACAATTATTAGGAATTTCAAATTAGATTGAGTTCAGATTGTGTTAATTGGAAAGTTGCATATATCGTTACATCGACATTAAAGCAAGAAAATGGAATAAGAATATATAAATATGTTGAAACAATATTCACGTGACTCCTTCTATTGTGTGAAGTAATAATGTATAGCAGTATTCAGATCTTTTCTAAGATGGAATTTAGAAGCAATCTTCATTCTCAGCAACATGTGATGGTGATTTTAAGCAAAAAGGAAATCTTATCCCACAGGAGAGTATTCATAATCATTACGATAAAGAAATAAAGGTTATTTACTCACTCCTCGCAATTCTAATAATATAGTAACAGTTAGGTGCATGAATAGAATCCATATGAAGTAATCATCCGTTAGATATGCGATAAAGGGCAAACATATAAACATACTTGGAAGGAAACTACTAAAGTCTGTACAAAATTTGCAGGAAATAAAAAGTCACTCAAATGTAACTAGAACATAACAATTGTTATCAAAAGTTTTATTGAAATCAATTCTGCAATTTCGTTGCTTATTTCATTGTAATTTTACAAGTTACTTTAGAACAATATTTTAAAGAAGAACATTAATAAAGTGCAGTGGTTCAGTGGTTAAGGAATCACACTCTTATTCGGAAGGTACCGGGCTCGATCTCCGTCTTGAGCGCTGCATTGTGTCCTTGAGCAAGACATTTTACTTTGCTTACTTCAGTCCACTCAGCTGTAAAATATGTACTAGCACTGCTGGAGAGTTAATCTTCGATGGAATGGCGTCCCTTCCAGGGAAGGTCATGTACTCTCATCCGCTTGCGCCATTGAAACCGAGGATAAGCACCGACTCTGTGTGCCTAATGGCTCGGTTGGATTTAGCTTTCCGGGAGAAACTCTCATTTTAGGTGTTTGAGGCTCACTCAGATCTTTATTTATTTGTAAGTGTGATGGAGGCCGTCACGTACCCATAATGCAGCACGAGTAAACGAATTTGAAATGGTTGTAGAAAATGATACACGAGTTGAAACAGTGTCAATCTATTTGAATGTTATTTAAAAAACATGTATTTAAGAAGGGTTTTGAATATCTATTAAGAGAAAATAGTTATTAAATGGTTGGATGAGTTAGGCCAAACTTCTCTTTTGTTCTGAAGATTTATGCACTTCAAGTTTAATCAACTGAATCATTTCATAAGAGGATCTTAAATTGATGTAAGACTGTAATTATTGTGCACAAATTATTACTTTTTAACAACATTAATGGCTGTAATTTTGAGGACAAAGCTGATGCAAGCTCTTCAATAATTCTTTGAGACCGAATCTCTAGAATACTCAGTGATCCTTAAAATCAACATTTCTCCCGGACTGATAAACATCATTAAAATCATATTTGTCTTCTTTGATAGTTATATTTTACTCTGCTTATAAATTCAACAGGTATAACATTAAAGTACATGGACATGTAGCAATTAAAACGAATATTCAAATCTGAGCAGATCAATTGTTGTTTGTTTAAGTCGTAGCTGATCAAAATTTTATAAGGATTTATTTCATACAACAATCACAATTTTAATTCAATTCTTTAAAATTATGTCTAAAATCTAAAATGATTGAAAAGTTAGTTTCCGCTATAATGGTATTGGAGGCATGGTAAATATTAAAAACATTTTGGTCAAAATTTGCTGCACCACTTCAACGAATTAGGACACATATTCAAAACAAAAACAAAGGGTTTGCAACAAAAACCTTTTATACATCACAAAATGTACATACAGTGTGCAAATTGAGATATACAAATGCTGTAAAATGGTCAATGTTCAAAAACATTCTGATAAAATGTTTTGCTAGCACGATGGATTTTAAATAGATTTTAAAGTGATTTAGCCACTTTTGCCTCTGCGCGTACATATGCCTATATATTTCGGATTGCATTAAAGCAGGGCTTAGCTGCAACCAATCTAATAAAGAAAGATGGATGTGCAATACTACCACTTCTGACGTGTTCAAAGTTCAAACAAACACTATAACTAATTACCTCATGCAGTCCAAACTTAATATATTTCTACACAATGGAAACATATAACATGCAACTTTAAAATGGTAATTTAATCGCAAAACTATTATAATATACTATGACAATTTTACTCGGTTCTGATGTGGTTCGTATGTTCCACGAAAATCCGTCAGATGATCAGATCCGTCTTATCTTTAATGTAAGTTCATTATATAAATTAACTGAGGTTCTTTTGATTATTATAGATATATCATAATAAGTGTTTATCTGCAAAATAGTCAATAATCTCAGCTATGCCACAATGAACGGTTTAGTGCAAAATGCATATAGATTATGGCTTATTTTCTGACTTCATTTAATCATCAAAGTTTGATTAATAGTTTCTTTGAATTCTTTAAAAACAATTAGAAAGTTGTTTTCTCTGGGAATTTTATGAACAAAATAGAGGTTCCCTTGAAAATTCATAGTCAACTATATTTTTCTTCATTTTAAATAAGAGGTACCCTCAATTTGTTATACTTTAATAAGCCTGATAAAGATAAGTGTATTAAACTTCAACATTTTTTCAGTTTGATGCAATGATGTATTTTTCCTTTGTAGTAGGCTTTACGCGATTGTACGGTGTAGGAGGCATAAATTTTTCAAACTTCGGAAGCATGTATTTGCTTTCCAAGAAGAACAGTAGAACAAAAAAATATCTTTATATTGATGTTTGTCCTTTCCAGCTATACCCTCCATTTGAGTACAGACAAGTTTCATCTCTTGAAGAAAGTTCATACCTTTTGGTCTATCAGCTTTACATCGAAAGCTTTGGGCCTCAACAAAAAGAGCACACGCTTCCATTCACGAATATAGTGTAAGAATTAGTATGTGATCGTTATTACTATTACAATTGTTTCCAGAACAGTCTTGTTTCTGACACAAGGAAATACTCTGCACACCATTTTGCAGAATAATGTGATAGTTCAAAATCAAACGGCCGAACTAAGTGTCCATACTCCTTTCTAGTTCCTTTTCACAAACATAAATGAGAAATGCAGAGCAAGCTTTGTCATGCACGGGACTCTCTTGAGCAGAATTTGTTCGAGCACAGTGTCCTTTCTCTCCTGAGTGTGGAGGAATAGCTAAATAAGAATTAAAGGAACCAAGTTATAAAAGAACAGTTATGATAATTTTGTGAAACATTCTTTAAACCATCTAAAATTGACAGATCTAGATCTCCTATTCTCGAAAGTAACTAAGTATTCCAAAATTAAAACACATGATCGGTGCAGATTTTGCATTTACTTTTATCAACTTTTTTCGTTTTTGATGTGAATACCTCCCTTCTTGTTTTATATCAAAAATACGGTTTTCTGTAACTAAGTATTCCTAAAGATAAAACTATGAAATGTTACTACACGGTTGGTACTGTATTGTAACGACAACATTATTGCGGAACTTGTTTTTAAAATGAAAATGTTGACACTGGCGTCGGAAATGGTAATGTGTGTAATCTATAATTACTTCTGACATTTTATGTTTCATGCAATCAGTTTAGAGACGAATCTACATTGGTTTGATTATCTAACAACAATAAAACAAAGTACAGCCATTATTAAAGCCAATGGAAGTATAAGCCTTGGAGGATATTGTATGAAATCATGGTAAGCCTTCATTTGACACATTACTCTTATTTTAACAATGAACTTTTAAGTAAAGACAAGAATTGATTCCCCCACGAAGGCGAGATAAACATTTTAAGTAAACGACTAAATATTTCTTGTATGCTCTCGCTAATGGGTTAATGGTAAGTATTTTTAGAACAAATTCCTACCCTGAAATTAAAAAAAAATTAGAAATTGTACTAAGCATACAATTTGAACAGCTATCAGATTATGCAAAATGTATAAATGAAAAACATATAATTAAACATTATATTTACAGTAGCATAATGAGGTTACACTCTAGCTTAAAACCTGATCACAATAGTTCGCAAACCTTTGTAGATTTGTTGTCCATAACACATCCACTTGTGCTTTTTGGCTCGATCATTACAGCCAATCCACACTTGCACGTTATTGGTAAAGCTGCGAATGTCGTTTATTTCATCGTCATCGTTGAAAACAATCAGCAAAGCTCCCATGGACTTACATGCTGCATCCGCAACATCCCACTCACTCTTCTGTGTTGAAATAAGGTAGCAGTGCTCTCCATATAGTGTCCATCCAATGGGACAGGTTTCTTAGAAAATATGATTGCAAATTAAAAATTACTTTTCAAGATTTGAAAGATCACAGATTGTGAAATGCCAACATCACTAATACTCAAATAAAGCGAAATATTCAAATGAGGTTCGTTAGGGTGAAAGGTGATCATGGTATCTTACATCAATTTTAATATGATTTGTAATATATTTTCCTCAACTTTAAGGGGCATATTTGATAAAGCGAAAGTACTCTGTGCAGATATATAAACAATCCTTAACAAACATAACTGTTCACTTATCATTTGAAAAATTTCAATCATCCTAAAAAAAGGTAGCACATAAAGGTATTGAAAACTTGTAAATAAAACGATATAAAACTGACATTTTACAACTTTTGAATTTCAGACATTTACATACAGTAGCGCTACTTTCATTCTTATTACTGGGCTACCTAGGTATTGTTTGTGTAAATCCGTTGTCATCTTGATTATCTATCATTATTATGTGAGTGGTGTGGTATATTCTAGCCAAAGGTTTTCACACTTCCAATCAAATTTTAGCAGGTTTTAAGCTATGCACGTATAACACGTTTAGACTACATTGGAAAATCCTCCAACTTCAATTAGCCATCACCCGAAACTAAAAGAGGTATTTCCAAAGCATAGGCCAGTTATCGTGTTAATGTATGTATATACGCAACACAATTCAACGTTACTATATTTACATAGATATTGACAAGCCAATCAAAAACAGCATAGGGGTGACGTTGCTGGTGGGTAGCAGATTAACTGATCCTGTGTCAATTAATTTTCTTGCGACGAGCTTCCCTCTTTAAAGACTGTTCTCCAAAATATTGATAAGTATTTGTATATAATTTTCAACGGTTGGCGTCAACAATTAATTAATGATTGCTTTATTAGGCGATGATGAAGGACAATTGGATGCGCAATAGCAAACATTTCGTATAGGATGTACAAAAATAAAACATGCCAATAATGTTCCCCGACTTCTACAACATTGCTAATCGTAGCGCCCTCGCGAAATATTTCTTAAATAGTGTACATGCTCTATCACGCTCAAACCATTCCGAAATTAACTCCTTACGTACGTACGTACGTACGTACGTACGTACGTACGTACATGTACATATAATTGTACACAGTTTTAAAGTAAAAATGTTCATTGTCACATTCATTATGAATTTCAGAATGGCCTGTCACAACATTTACAAAAATAAAGTAATTAATGATAGGTTTCAGATCCTATTGATAAAAATAAAAGTTTAATAAAATGTAAATAAATAATGTTGAACTATTCATAGATTTGTAAATGGACGTTTCGCAATATTTCAGTTGATTTGTAAATAATCTCTGATAACAATGATACATCAATGGTTTTAAAGAAAGGGAATATCGGTAACTCCTCAATAATGTGACGTCTGTGAATTTATTCTCATTGTACTCAGGGTACTCTGCCTTCATCACCTTAGCCTTTAAATTAGGTTATTTAAAAGAGCAGAAGATACTCTCCTCTCTCGTGATTGCATGCAGTAATAGCCCTATTTATCTTCCCACTTTTAACTTATCCTAATAACCGACATTAATGTACTTAGAATATTTGATGTTATGGCAATATATTAATGAAGAAGTTGGCATGGCAAGTAGAATACGTTATTACATTTTGCAAAAGGTAACAAGATCAATGTATTATTTAAAACATGAACCTAAGACTTGTAATTTGATATATTTTTTATATGCCTTATGGGAAAATTTCGTTTGAGATATATCTTTCCGGGAACTGAATACCAAAACTCTGCTTTAGCAGTTTTTGGCGGTAAGGGGTATAATCTCGTTAGATTTGAGAATAAGCTCAATGTATTTATGTCTAAAGGAATCTTGATCGTTCCAGTAGTATGTTCGCATAGAAGTATGTTCGAGTAATTAAATTATATCAACTAATCAATCCTACTCTTTTCATCTTTCCTCAAATATTGTGAAGAAAACCAGACAAAAAGAAACGCTCTAACATGATTCGAAGTTAACTTCTTAGCGGTATATATATATATTGAAAATTGAATATATAAAAAAGTTTCCTCAAAATTGCAAATTGGACACATATAATAACTTTCTTATGAAAATCTCAGGATTTTGCAATACCGTTTTGAACGTATTCAGCGCCCACCCTACATATTTTGACTGATAGCATAAACTATTTGAAACATTTGAAGTCTCCAAATGAGTTTTGTTACATTATTGGCTGATTGTGCGTGTGACGCTGATAATGTTTATGTGGTGGTTATTTTGGAGCTAGTATATAAAGAGTTCACACTGTAAGCGGCCCCAGAACATGAGCGCTTATTAGTAAAGACTTCTGGCTTAAAAAGTGGCGAAATTCTATTTTGGTAAGTGCCCCGGGCGCTTATTACGTCCAATACGGTATAACTTTTCTAACCTGTACACGAAATTCCATTTCCGGTGTATCCTTCATTGCACTGGCATTCGTAACTTCCTCTGTGTTGATGCAGATGGCGTTGATATGACAGTTATTTATATTAGAGTCACATTCGTTCACATCTATTCGGAAATATAAATGAGTAGAATTTATTTAATATCAAAATCTATATTTTAAGTATCAGTAAAACTTCTTTTTGTAAATCTGTTTCTATTAGGATTGTGTCTGGTTTACGTAAAATATTAATTGAGTTAACTCAATCTTAAAGAATCAATATTATGAATGCTGAATTTGATATACGGTACAAATTTTCTAACCTGTACACAAAGTTCCATTTCCAGTAAAACCTTCATTGCACTGACATGCGTAACTTCCCGCGGTGTTGATGCAGATGGCGGTGGTATGACAGTAGTTCATACTAGAGTCACATTCGTCCACATCTATTCAGAAATATAAGTGTTTGAAATTGTTTTATTATTAAAATATTTATATTAAGTATCACGAACTACATCGGAAGTTCTGTCAGAATTATCAAAAATCTGAATTGTTAAATAAGATCGTAAATTAATGATTATTCCTTCTCTAAAGAGAGTCATCTTCTCTTTTTATCAAATCATAAGAATTAAGGCTAAGAGATGCATCTCTCTCGTCTTACCTGCACACAAATAACCACTCCCCATGAAACCTTCATTGCATCGACATTCATAACCGCCTGGTTTATTGATGCACGTGGCGTTGCCATCACATTCGTTCTCGTCTTTATGTATACATTCGTCCATATCTATTAAATATAATGATAATAAGAACAAACTTTCAGGTCTTTTAAGCTAACAATTGTATCATTGTAGTATTACAATTATATTAGTAACTTTAAAAACTGAATACTCGTAACTTGAACAGTTTCCGTGCATATTTGACAAGATTGTTTATACATGATCGACTAAGTTTTCAACATCACATCACATCTTATCAAGACGCGTAATTGTAACACATTTCTTTTCATACTATAGCTCTTTGTCATTTCTAAATGTCCCTTTAAATTCCTAAATTCCTATTAATTCGTCTTTTATAGAAAAGTTGTTTCTAAATCGTGATTGCGTGCATTAATAGCCCTATTTATCTTCCCACTTTTAACTTATCCTAATAACCTGATAATAATATACTTAAAATCTGTATAGCTACGGCAATATATCGATGAAGAAGTTTGCATGGCAAGTAGAACACGTTATTTTTTTTTGGCAAAAGGTAACAAGATCAATGTCCTACTTAAAAACATGAACCTAAGACTTGTGATTTTATTTATTTTGATATCTCTTATGGGAAAATTTCGATTGAGATATACCTTGCCGGGAACTGAATACAAAACTCTGCTTAAGCTATCCTTGGCGGTAAGGGCTATTATCTGGTTAGATTTGAGATAAACTCAATGTATTTATGTCTAAAGGAATCTAAATCTTTCCAGGATCGCGCAAAAGTATGCTCGAGTAACCAAATTATATTAACTTATCAATCCTACTTTTTCATCTTTCCTCAAATATTGTGAAGAAAACCAGACAAACGGAAACGCTCATTTATGATCGGAAGTTTACGTTTTAGCGGTATGTTTATAAACAATAAATGCAATTAATAAGAAATGTCCTCAAAATAGCAAATTGGACAAATATAATAACTTTAAATGTCAGGAAATTTTATGTTTGGAAATCTCAGGATTTTGTAATACAGTATTGGACGTATTAAGCGCCACGATCAACTCCCACCCTGCATATTTTGACTGATAGCATTATCTATTTGAATAATTTGAAGACTTCAAATGAGTTTCCTTACATTATTTGTTGATTGTGCGTGTGACGCTGACAATGCTTATGTGGTGGATAATGTGTGGCTAGTATAGAATCTGTTCACACTGTGCGCGGCCCCATAACACGGGCGCTTATTAGGAAAGACTTCTGGCATAAAAAGTGGCGAAATTCTATTTTCGTAAGCGCCGCGGGCGCTTACTACTTCCAATACGGTATAACTTTTCTAACCTGTACACGAAATTCCATTCCTGTGTATCCTTCATTGCACTGGCATTCGTAACTTCCCTCTGTGTTGATGCAGATGGCGTTGATATGACAGTTATTCATACTAGAGTCACATTCGTTCACATCTATTCGGAAATATAAATGAGTGGAATTTATTTGATATCAAAATCTATATTTTAAGTATCAGTAAAACTTCTTTTTGTAAATCTGTTTCTATCAGGATTGTGTCTGGTTTACGTAAAATATCAATTGAGTTAACTCAATCTTAAAGAATCAATATTATGAATGCTGAATTTGATATACGGTACAAATTTTCTAACCTGTACACAAAGTTCCATTTCCAATAAAACCTTCATTGCACTGACATGCGTAACTTCCCGCGGTGTTGATGCAGATGGCGGTGGTATGACAGTAGTTCATACTAGAGTCACATTCGTTTACATCTATTCAGAAATATAAGTGTTTGAAATTGTTTTATTATTAAAATATTTATATTAAGTATCACGAACTACATCGGAAGTTCTGTCAGAATTATCAAAAATCTGAATTGTTAAATAAAATCGTAAACCAATGATTATTCCTTCTCTAAAGAGAGTCATCTTCTTTCTTTATCAAATCATAAGAATTAAGGCTGAGAGATGCATCTCTCTCGTCTTACCCGCACACAAATAACCACTCCCCATGAAACCTTCATTGCATCGACATTCATAACCGCCTGGTTTATTGATGCACGTGGCGTTGCCATCACATTTGTTCTCGTCTTTATGTATACATTCGTCCATATCTATTAAATATAATGATAATAAGAACAAAGATTCAGATCTTTTAAGCTAACAATTGTATCATTGTAGTATTACAATTATATTAGTAACTTTAAACACTGAATACTCGTAACTTGAACAGTTTCCGTGCATATTTGACAAGATTGGTTATACATGATCGATTAAGTTTTCAACATCACATCACATCTTATCAAGACGCGTAATTGTAACAAATTTCTTTTCATACGATAGTTCTTTGTCATTTCTAAATGTCCTTTTAAATTCCTATTAATTCGTCTTCTTATAGAAAAGTTGTTTCTAATTCGTGATTGCGTGCATTAATAGCCCAGGCTATTTATCTTCCCACTTTTAACTTATCCTCATAACCGGCATTATTACACTTAGAATCTTTGTTGCTATGCCAACATATCGATGAAGGAGTTGGCATGGTAAGTAGAACACGTTATTATATTTTGCAAAAGGTATCAAGATCAATGTACTATTTAAAACATGGATCTAAAATTTGTGTTTGCCAGGGGCATTGAGCGGGTACATGCTGTTTCGTAGTTCCGTGTTTAATACTTGACTGTGCTTCCAAGCCAAAATGTTTGGCGGTTCCACTGGTACGGGTCTATCCCAAATTGTTATATACTGTATGATTGTAGACACATTGCATATATCCATTTTGATATCCCTTATGGGATGATTTCTTTTGCGATATACCTTTCCGGGACCTGATTACCAAAAGTCCAAATTGTTAAATAAGATTTTAAAACAATAATCATTCCTTCTCTATCGACAATCATCTTCTCTTTTTATCAAATCATAAGAAGTAAAGCTAAGAGATGCATCTCTATTGTCTTACCTGCACACAAATAACCACTCCCAATGAAACCTTCATTGCATCGACATTCATAACCGCCTAATTTATTGATGCACGTGGCGTTGCCATCACATTCGTTCTCGTCTTCATGTATACATTCGTCCATATCTATTAAATATAATGATAATAAGAACAAACATTCAGGTCTTTTAAGCTAACAATTTCATTATTATAGTATTATAATTATATTAATAAATTTAAACACTGAATACTCATAACTTAAACAGTATTATTTTTCGAGCGACAGATTATTTATGCCGGATTCCTTGTTATACCGAGACGATTTGCTCAGACACGCCAGTGTACCACAACTGGTTATCAAAGGCCGTGGACATTGACTTGGTTGTCGATGTTATGTCTGTCCGTACGTCGTACCTGTGTTCTCGTCCGGGTCGTATTAAGCGTTTCGTGATAGCATTTGTACTATCATAACCGAATACGCAGGCGACGACCCCGTCATTGTAATTGTGTGTTCAACTCTCTCTCTCTCTCTCTCTCTCTCTAAATTTAAACGGTGAACCCACAACATAGTCACGCGTTTTGTGTTTTTTTTTTATAACTCATTCACTTGAATATAAATGATTGTTACCGAAGCCTAACTAAACCACTGCAAAAATTGCAGTGGTTTCCCAGCTTTATTCTCTAAACTAAACTAAGAAAAGGTAAAATCAGAGTGTTATATCATTTTCAATGGAGGCTTTCATGATGTTTTGGTCCTTACTAGTAAGAATTCTGTGTTCTTTGGCAGTGAGGAATATTGCGATCTGTTTAAACTCTCTAAATATTCAGAACTGTTTAAACACTCTGAAAATTTAGACTTGTTTAAACACTCTGAATATTCAGAACTGTTTATACGCTGAATATTTAGAACTGTTTAAACATTCTGAATATTCAGAACTGTTTAAACACTCTAAATATTCAGAACTGGTTATTCAGAACTATTTAAACACTCTGAATATTCAGAACTGTTTAAACACTCTGAATTTTCAGAACTGTTTAAACACTCTGAATATTCAGAAATTTAAATCAGAATATTCAGACCTATAAACATCTGTGATATTCAGAATTAAAAATTAACCGCGGCACTATGATTTCTTTTCAAGAAAAAGTAGCATAATCATAATTGAAATATTATGATTTGGGCAAAAATACATTTTCAGTCAAATATGTTCCTACAATGTGTATATACTCTTTTTGAAAACCATGTGCCCATTCATGGTTATATCCGACATCACATTTCATCTTTTTAGTATGGTACGGCTCTTCTTGTTTTAACACTATGCTGTCATGGGATAATTGACCCGTTTGACCTACAACAACTATTTTGTATGTGTCTGAAACAAACATTTTTTTTACAAATCTTCATATATGTATTTCGCTTAAAATCGCATATATTTTAATTATGACTCCTGTTGTAAAACATTTTCACATTCAATATTATTTATTTATGATGGTATTTCAAAAGGGAGTTTACTTACTGTAACTTATGTATTCCTTTACCATTGTTTCATTGTTAGTGAAGAATGGATTGATGTCAAGGTTCTTCAACCCATCCATGCCTTTTGTTGTTCTGACGCCACCTGGTAACAGGATGGTACAGCTTCTCGGGTGGCTTGATTGTAAAACCCATACCACTTTATTAAACTGATCGATTTTATTCGAAATAAAGCACACATTTCCATCTGTCGGGGAAAGATAACATTTGTTTTATCCTGACAAACATTTAAGAATTAAAGATTTTCAAATCAAAATGATGATCGATTCAGTCTTAAAATTACTTGGAACCCTAAAACATGTTTGTAACCGAAATCTGTATTTCATTTTAAGAATGCATCTTTGTCTAATTCAGCTGGGAGCAAAACTAATATGCATTGATCTATTTATTCAGCAACATACCTCACCAATATTTTTTGGCTATATATAGGCAATTATATACATTATCATGTTTTGATTAAACCGTTAGAAAACAATAGTTATAAAATCCTGTTATAGAGTTACAACGTTGACCAAATGTTTTTTTTTTTGTGACTGTATTACGTTATGTAGTAAATACTGACCATTTTTAAAAAAATTGATGATTTGATGAATTTGGTTGAAATAATTCTTGAATTTTGGTGTTAAAAATGAAATTTTAGTTACAAAATATAATAATGAGAAATTATCTAAGAAACGTATAGTAAGCTTACTTCATTCAGCTTTATATACCAATTATATCCTGTATAGCTTTTGTTCATGACGTTCATGTAATAACTATAAAGTTCTCAGGCAAGTACACAGTGACATAATAACTATAAAAAAAACTCGCTTAGCATTTTCGCTTCTCCGTTCAGCTAATTAACTTTTTCTTTCAGTTCAAAAATCAATTCTGAAGAGCCGTCTTGAAAATACTCCTCTCATCATACAACTGCTATTGTGAACAGTTCAATAGTCGAACTGCTGAAAGGAAGATAAAATCATGTTACAAAGAGTTATTTGTTATTACAATCCGCATAAGCTTTGCTCAGAACCAGAGAAAAGTATTACATTTATCGATTTTCTGTGGGTGATGTACCAGAAAGGAAGAATCAATGCCGAAATGACCTTTCAAAACACTTTTCAAAGATGATTTTGGTTTCATCTGAAAAACATTTTGAGGCTTGATATGAATTTTAGAAAATTGTTATGCCACTGACACAAAGCACAACCCGTGCGAAATGTTTAGCGCAGTATCTGTTTATTCTGCTTCTAATTGACCTGTAATGCATTGCTATAATCTGATAATGTTAAATTGTTCAACCTAAATACCGAGGCGTAAACGTCGCTTTGATCTATAAATCCATATATATCTATTCTCTTTATGCTTACATTTTTTGGACTTTAAGAATTTTCCTGAATAATCTGTAATTTGATGGATAAAATTTAATTTATAAATTTCAACATCTCATTTAGATACAAGGATATGCAAGACCAGAATTTGTTCATTATCTAGTAATATATAATAGTTGTTGCATTCTAAGTAGCTTTTAATTTGAGTACAGTTTATCCGGAATAAATTGCATGTATTTACTCGAGAGTGCATTACCAATTATTTTAAAGGAGACATAAAGTCCATATTTAATATGACAGAGGATTAAAATCCAAACCAACTACCAAAACGAGCAAGCCTATTTCAATTGTTCAATTCTTTATTGAAATCTTGTGAACGATGGCACTATTTCCCCAACAGGAACATAATGATTATAATGTATTTCTTTATAAATTTGATCAAAGTTTTTATTCCACAATTACGTGACAATTTTGACAGCATAGTTTGATCATTTCATTTGTTTAAGAAATGTTTTTTTACAAAATGAAAACAATTTTTCATCAGGTAGAAAACTTAAGATAGATTAAATAAATATAAGGCATTGCAAGATCCTGCTGGGATTTTTTTCATGTTTTAAAAACAAAATGGTTACTCCCATAGTAGAAGCATTAAAGTTTTGATAATTACAAAAAAAGGTGTTAGATTAATTCCGGTGGTATGAAACTTGGTCAGAAGATTTGTAATTTGTAATTATACCACACAAAATAAGAAATATGTCAGACTATAATCTCCTTTAAGTATTTATCTTAGATATTTTTTTTTTTATTTTGTAACTTATGACGTAGTACGTATATACTATTTAGTCTAATCACCACATGGGTAAGAACATTAAATATCGATTGTGCGATTCAGAGTTTAAGCTTAGACGTTCCTACTAACTCACATATCAAAAATGTAAAAGGCAGACATATTCATGATCCCAGCTATTTGCAACTATTTGTTTCAAAACCTTTCAATCAATACCATTGCCCTTAATACACCCTGACCTCAGGAAAATCCCCATCAAAAACCATCCCTTTCCTCCTGAGAAATACATGTAGTCTTATCAAAATACACACTTTCTGACGCCCCTTTTGGAATATCATTATCACTCTTTCATACCAGCCCTTTCATGTTTTGAATATCAAAAACAAGGGAAAAGAGAAAGCAAATTGTCAAAATTCGGGTCGTTATAATTTCCTTGTTTTTCAACCTTATTATTTCCTTTCGCTTCGTTTCATGTACTTTTTTCCAGCCAAAATATTACAAAAAATATGCACATATACATCGAGTGAGAAAAGATACATCTTGAAAATTATATATTGATTGATTGAATTTAGATGTGATCGTACGATTAAGTTAATATAGTTTAGCAAATATAAACGCAGTGACTAAGGAGATTTGGCAAAAACCTACCTAAAGATTAAGGGAACAAAGCCACATTATAGCAAAATAACAGAAAACAAGACAACAAATAATGTATTCAATATGCATATAAACAAGAAATTGAATAAACCCGTGAACAAACTGTAATCCATATACATTCATCCCTCTCTAAATCTCACACCTACCTAACCCACCCCCTCCATTCTACTCAACCTATCTTCACCACCTCCACTAATACACAATACATTACAGATTAGGATAATCTTAAAAATAGGTGAAAAAAGAGGAAATTAACGGAGACGACACTGATTACATTGGTTGTTGTAATCAGATCAATTCTTACCTGCTTCTATAACTGTCATCAAAAACCCGCAAACAAATGTTAGAAAAATGTCCATGCTTCTCGCTTCCAACTGATACAACAATCTGTCAAATTTGTTCATCTTATCATTTTTATAATCTTATATTTCCTTGACCTCTAATCGCCGAAATGATCAAAAGCTTACTGAAACGTGTGCATTGAAAAAGTGAAAGAAACTGCATTTCCCTGATTTTAAAAGCGATATTTCTTTTTTTCACAGCTTGATGGGATTTCTTAGCGAACAAAAAGTTTCTACCTTAATTAGTTATGGATCATTGCATTGTTGCTTTAGGTGGTACATCATATGATGCTAATATGAGGGCGTACGAATGTTCAAATAACTAAAAAGAGAGGTAAAATAGACCATAAACCAAATGAGTTTAATCAAATCTTACCCGGTGGTAGTTTAAAACATGTATTAAATAGTTTTTGAAAAAAATGATCCACTTTGACCCTAAACCGGATATGCTTGATGTAAAATGATTGAGTCTTAAAATGCTTGGATTTAAGATATATAACTCCTATCAATACACTCTGGAGTTTCTGTCGCCATACCATCTGGAACTTTCTCCTCCAGTCGCAGTCACGTTGTGAATGAGAATTATGGCTCTGGGTACCAAATTGGCCTTCAAGTATCATTTTTGTTTACACCAATTATCTGGGATGGTGATGACCAAAAATGTGGAAGTACCGACTGAGTGGCTTTCCAAACATACCCTTGAATTTGATATTGAACCAATATGTATTACTTAGGAAGCGAGGGCACTAGTCTATAATCCGTATTTAGAAGTATCGAGTTCTTTGACGCAAACACATATTACGCAGTTCGTTCTCTCTTTTGTCCATTATTCAATATTGTACTTTGTTTTCAAACTTGATATTTCAAACGCTTCCAGAATGCATTTACATACATTCAGATAAACGCCTTTGTTTTTAATCCTTCTAAGTGAACTCAACAATTTAATGAACCATGTAATTATGTTCAAGCAATATGATTAGGTTTGCAAGAAATTCGAATAGTTGTTCAAGGTCAGTGTCTTGAATTATACGATCACATCCTCAAGTAAAGTAGTCAATTGTCAGGGTGTCCTGGAGACCTCAAACTATCAAGGACGAAGATATCAACGAAAAAAGATCGCTGTATACATGCAATGATGCCATATTCCACTGTTTAGGAAACGTGGTACAAAAAGTAATGAAAATGCCATATATTTCGGTTCAATCTACTTTTTTCCATTTCATTTCATCACAATACTAATTTGGCATTGCCTTTGGATTTGAATAGAATGAAAATAACTCTCTGAAGAAAGCCATGATCTTGAAAATCGTTTGTGATCATTAAAAGTAAAGACTATGCATCTCTAGGCTTTTAAAAGTTTTAGCAATACCCAATTCCTAATACACTTTCAAGCATTTAAACCCGCGACTTCTTTGCAAATAAGTATATTTTTCAGAAAGAGATGATATTTTTTGTATGAGATGATATTATATGCCGTACTGAATATTGCACTATACAATAAATCCAAAATAAAATCGTGGAAACTGGGCGGCCATTCAATTTACCTACAGTTTGTTAACGCTTAATCTGGCAATATACGACCGTATGTGAGGTGAGACCATACGTCTTCTTACCTTAAGATTGAAATTAGTGCAAATAAACAATTTATCTGGTTTTTACATCAAGACAAAGTTGACACGAATTTAACAGTGAGTGCGGCTACCCATATACCATAGACTAAAGAAGCCTCTCTGAAATCATTGGCATGTTTTGTAGGTATTTTACAACAGCAGTTCAAGCCGCAGGTATTAATGAAGCCCGGAGTAAATACTAAGATCATCTTAATCTAAAAGGTATATTTCGGTATTTCCAAGAGTAATTATAACGTATATTAGTTACAGTAGCAGAATGGCCGTTATGAATTTATTGACCTGTATTAATATTTAAGTACTTACGGTTTTCACGCTGGTACGTATACCTCCGTTTTAAAACAATATGCAAAACACTTTGAGCCATTTCGATTGCAATAAATTATTAAAAACACCAACACCATGTATTTGATTTGGTATTGAAAATAAAACTTGATTTGCAAATTAGGAACACTAATAAGTCTTATATTAAAACGACTAATAGGTCAGTGTGTCATAACTATTAATCATTTTACATTGTTCAATTGACTTATCAATCGTCAAATAACCGATAAAAGAAAAGTATTAGACATTTGGAGTTTGAAACAATGCACAACATTAAGGTTACGCGAAAAGACTGTTTGTCCTGCCAAGAGTTATGATTTACAGGGTAGGCCTACTGGTTGTTGGAAAGCGTGTGTATGACCAATATGATTATCTACATCAGCGTCAGTTACAATAATCTCTTAATAAACAAAACATAACGACATATTTACCATTTTCAACTAATATAGATAAGTATCACGCCATGTCTAAATTTTCAAACAATATTCATTATCCCCAACCTTTTTCACCCGGCTTGGTGGATTGATAACGAACAATACACATCGATACGCACAACTCATCTATACAGAGCAATACATATCGATCATATTGATACTAAAGTGAAAAGATTCAAAACGTTTCGGTTTTAATTCCAATTCAGGTACGGAAGAGTACTGGCTGATGGAGGAAGAAACCCGAGCGCCATGGCAGCATGGAGAAACCTCAAGATAATGGTTAGCCGAGACTTGACCAATGACAATCTCCGGAAAGCACTCGTCTTTGTTGGCAGGGGTTGGAAAGAAAGTCTTACAGGAACCTTGAAAACTACTCTTGCCTTGATAGTCGCCTTGGAAGATATTGGGTTTATTAGCGGGATGAAACAAAATAACGGACGGTTGTGATGGAAGGAATTGGATACAAATTGGTAAGTTTAGCGTTTACTGAGATGATGGACTTACGGTGTTCTAAATCCTTAAAGGATGAGACAATATCTACAACCCGTTCCCATAAAAAGAACAACATGGTGATGAATTAGATTGGTGATGAGTTAGATTTCTGTAGAAATTGCTGAAATCAGAATAGAAGTGATAGTACATCTACAAATCCCTAAGGTGTGCACTTCTTTCTCCCTGAGATGAAGTCCAATTGCTTCGACTGCAGCTTCCGACGTTAAAATATTTATTCTATTGAAATATACTGGACAATACATAACACAGCAGTATTGCTTTTTACTGCAATACTTTAATATCCCAAAATGATATTCCTGTTTCATCGTCGGTAAATCTTAAATCCTACATCCCACAGTAAAAATTGCAAATAACATACCTGCTTCTAATTATTCAACTCATTGGCGATATCTTTTTGTTCTTAATCTATTTCACCCGCTCAGCCAGCTGAAACTATTGCTATTGTATTAAATTAAACAGGGGCGTAGGACCGGGATCCAGGGTGCCAAGGCGCCCAATAATTTTATTGGGGGCCAATTATTCTTTTCCCCCGTTTCTCCCGTCTCCCCGTCTCCCCCTTCCCCCTTAATAAAGATCTGACCAATTGATTTTAAAGAGAGTCAGATCTTTTCTTATTCCAAAGAGATAATTTTCGGAAAATTTCCTTCAATTTCGTAAAATTTCTGAAGATTTTCGAGAAATTTCCTTCATTTTTGGAAAATTTTCTTCAATTTTTGGAAAACTTTCTGATGTTGCCCATATTTTCAACATTTCCAATAATTTTGCGAATTTTTCTTCCATATTACAAAAGTTCTTGGAAATAAAAAGCTCGTATACATTTTGTATAGGTTTGTTGGAAACAAAATTTAAATCGGCTCCCCCTCAATGTGAAATTTTTTCTACGCCGCTGCAATTAAGTATACTATTTCAAGCCACATGTTTTAAGTGCTTCTCGCTTAATGCCTTGCCCTCATGTAAGTTGGAAATAAAATAATCTACCTTAGTCACACTGTTAGGTTTTAGGCATTTTTTTTAACGAAGTTTCTGCACCTACTTCAAAACTGTAGAACTCTCTTTATAAGTTTTTATTTCGATTATTTTGACGAACTTTAACAAGGGATAGGATTAGTAGGGCAATTGGTCAAAAGAAATTGCGATCTCAAATCACCCCATTCCACCTCCCCTGCCTCCCCACCACTCTCCTCACACTCCCCTCCCCTCCCTCATCCCTTCCCCTCCCCTCCCCTCGCCCTCCCCCACACACAAACACACCCATAATCTCATGCAAACACAATACAATTACTCTGTTTAAGTTAATCATAATAATTGACTTATAAAAGCTAAAAGATCAGAATCTTGATTGTAATTGATTAATGTGAAAGGAACATTAGGCCTAGCTTTCTTTTCATCTTAGACGTTACGATTATTACCATTTCCATTTACCATCTATATCCTACTATTAACGACTTACTTATACCTATTCCTTCTTTCTTTCATGCAGATTACTACTTCTGAACAATGAAGATCTTTGTATGACATCGACTATGACGTTTTTAGTTATCCTCTTTTCATGCTCACAATGAAAAAAAATCGATGTCTTGTCCTTTTCAGAATTTAGAAAGTGCAATTATTCAGTGAAAAGAAAATACATTTTGTTAATAGCATGCATTAACTTTGATATTTGATTAAATACTGCTTTTATAATTATCAATCAATCAGTAATCCCTTAATCCCTCTTGCAAGACGTTTCAAGTTCCATCTTTGATACGTCAATTTTACAACAGTTTAGCCCGCCGGGAGCGGGGAAGGGGAGGGGGGGGTACTTCATACTAAAAGTGGTAGGGGTGTGCTACCCACCAACCCAAAAACATACCCGCAGTATGACATATTTTTTGTTTTGGTAACTGCAGTATGAAATTATACAATTTTGATACCCGCAGTATGAAAGAAGTCAATTTTGATACCTGCAGTATGAGTATTCAGCGAAAATATTGTATAAATGGACCAGCAGTACAAAACTAACACAGTAAAACCTAATTTTTTGGGACCTGCACTACAAAAAAAAGACAATTAAAAACAAATTAGTACAATTTTTTTATTGTAAAAAAAGACACCTGCTCTACGAAAATTGTACAAAAAAGGCACCTACTCAGGCGGCACATATACACATACCTCACATATGGAAGTCCCCCTTCCTCCCTTCCCCTTCCGGGAAGTTTAGCGTTTAATCTGAATGTGATTGACCTATTGAATTTTCACTTCGCATTTTTTTGGAATAACATATTTTGTAGGTTTAATGGCAATACCTTCATCGCTCATAGCTTCGTAATGTTGATGACCTCAACTAGAATGATCTATCGTTTTAAAGCTCCCCTCCCCTTATATTTTTGATATATGTATGGCAGGTATACATACCTCTTTTTTGGATCTTAAGCTTTTAAGTATAAATGTTAAAGCTACTAATCAAGCCAAGGATGTAAATAATCACACTTATGAGGAAATCGTTTTACAGACTTCCATATTATTTTAGTTCAACCCATTACGCGTTGTGTTTCAACAATAATGGTAAAATTTCCAAACACCCCCTTCTCTAACATCCCGTACATTAAACCCTATTTTCCCCAAAAAATGTGAAAACAAAAGCAAGAGCAGGAATAGGCTGACTTAGAGGTTCATAAACAATTGCAGAGGTCCCACGTATGCTAAATAATTAGATTCAAGAAAATATGCCCATTCTGGAAGCCCTCGGAGGGTTGTAACATGGAGCCCTTGTGACATTGGCACAATGGTCAGTCCAAGACTGACAGCAGTTTCCCCACAAACGTGGGAAATAATTGGCATGCACACTGCAACGGTTCTTACTTTTCGACTTAACGATTGAAATATCAGCTGTTTACATGACAGAAAACATGGATGTTTCTGGGGAGTAAGACAAACCTTTGGCGATTGCAGGGGGAAATAGATCATTAAATAAAAGCAAATTAAAAAGCAGGGTTAATTCATCATCTGATTTTACGAAAGACACCAAATGTACCCGTCATTGTAACCCTCAAACCAGAGTGACAACACCGGGAGAAGGGGACAACATCCCTATAGGTCCCCCTCCATTCCCCGTTGGCAGTTCGCTTCGTACCGCCGATCGGGGGACTCAATAAGTCCCCCTATCGGGAGACTCAAGCATGCGCACTGAGCTTACAGTGTTATATGGAAGCCGCCATTTTTATTGTAAAGTTTCAGTCATAGACGCTTATCATCCGTTTCATTGTAACAAAGCTTGCTTTGTTCATGTTCAATTTCGCGAAAGTAAAACAACTTTGTTACTATCACGCAGTTATTGCTAAATAATTTTCACAAATCCCCAAGTTGTTCCTCATAATTTCAAAAAACTTGTTAAAGCGCGACTGCCTAACGGTAACACATAATAAGAATTCATTACTTATCGTAAAGAAAAATTTGAACCCTTCACAGTGGTTAAGTTCCCCGTTCGAAATGTGTCTGATTCTTATGTTATTCCTAAACAAACTGTGAAATTGGATACATGCATTGTGGGATATTTCTGTAAAGAATCCTCTAATCGGGGGAACAAAACTGTTCTCCCGATCGGGGATACGAACCGAACGGTGCGGGAAATTTAAGGAAATTCATTCCTGGAAAGTGACATCTGATTCGAGTTGGCTCTAAACTGGAAGAACAACCCCACTCCGTCGGGAACATCCGAGGACCAAATGTTTAAGTTTAAGCTACACGGATATAAATAAAAGTTATTTTGCAACCCGTCGTCAGTGACTGGTTGTTACGTAGGCCTTTCATCTGATCCTTTCTAGAATTAAAGAATATGATGTCTAGAAATATATAATGTTCCACTGTTAACAAAAGAGGAAAGAAATTTGTTAACAGGTATATATTCATTCTTGATCTGTTGGGAAGAAGATCTGCGGGAAGAAGATCTGAAAAAGTCTGACCTTCTATACTCCTCGCACCTACTCCTCGCACTGCTCGCACCTACAACACACATGTTGACACCCTCCCACCATGACAACTCGCTGCTCCCACCAAGCCTAGACATACATCCATGGCATACACCTTGTATAGACAACAGAGCTACCAAACAAACTTGATTTTGTTGAATGTTTTATGTTCCTGCCCAAAAACTTCATTATAGTACAATCAAACACCGAAAAATTCTAACATTTCAACAAAACGTCCACAATCAATTAAACAAATATTTTGAATTATCTTAGCCTCCTACCTGAGACACGTTCAAGGAATTCCGTACTGCCGTAAACATTCCCATTGCGGATTACCACATATTTATACGCTACACTTATGACGTTCCTATGGAGTGATGAAGGGGCTTCAGTAAACGTTCAGATGTACAATGAATGACAAAATGATTCACTAGAAGAAAATAACATGGTTGGTGCCCAGCGATTTATACCCGACTAAACGCATGTTTTAACTACCAGATTACCGAATTATGTAAGTGAAATTAATGGCTAACCGAAAGTGCGGTATTTGTTTGAAGGGAATATGGTTGAATTTAAAATATAATACCAGGGCATCATTGTTTCCTGCTAATTTTGAATCACTGAGTTGTCAAAGTTGACGATGATCTGGTTGATGTGACTTGATGATGACGCCCACGAAACTAACCTCCTCCCAGTCGCGACATGATATATCATCTCATGCGGAGAACTAATTTGTCAGGAAGAACATGGTAAGCAATATTCAATACTTTGAACTTGGATAGATAAACTCTGCAAAGTAAATACTGACAAACTCTCGTGTGGATGTCGTTGAAGGCGCAATATGCTTGATTTTAAGTCAGTAAAAGATTAATAAAATTAAGGCTAGGACTCAATGCAATTGTTTTGTAATTTCTAAAGTTTACCTTAACACTTTAAAACAAACAAGTTTGGTCATGTTTGTACTGCGATATATCTTTTTATTGAGTACTAAAAGTTGTAGATTTCTTGGCACACATAAGCGAAATTATAATGGACTCCCTGCAAGAATTAAGTGCAATCAAATTTACGGAGAAAAACGAAATTTAATTGGCTTAGAATCCTGATTAGATCCACGATGGCTACTTAGCATCTGCAATAAGCTTGGCTTATACTGAACGTATATATCATGCAGCCTTTTAATTCTACCGGATATTGACAAAAGTGTATATCACTAGAAGTGAGGGCGCAATTTTTTTTAAGATTCTAGAATTTATTACTAAAACTTTTTGACCCACGCGAAGAGCTACAAAACTTCTTAAATGTCAATATGTACACCGTGTAATTATCTAAAATAAATTAATATTAGATACCATTTTATAACCTTAGAAAGAAAAATAGGTTAAATCGAAAAATTTACCAAAAAGACGCACTCCGTTATACAATCCGGGAGAATCCTGGACTTTTGGTGTGATAATGAATACACCAAACGTTGGAGCTTCATATTCATCACACGATCCATGGAGGCCGCCATTTTAACTAGTGATAACGTTAAGTCAATAAGGATTTTAAATGAGAGCGTGGGGGGTATTTTTGAAAGGAAAAACCGACATCAAATAAATATTCAATTGATTTGACCGCGGACTTTTTAATTTCACCGTGGAATTTGCGATAAAATAAAAAAAGGACCTCTGTTGACTGGTCGTTGACCTTTTGAACAACCCTCTCGACACATTATTCTGTGTTGGCTTAGCATCGCTGATACCGTGTACATGCATCATACGTTACATTACACAAATACTACCGTGCTCTTAGTAAAAATCCAATTGATATAACCTTATCACAAGTTAAAATGGCAGCCTCCATGAATCCTAATGAATACGAAGCTCCAAGTTTTGGTACATTTTCTTATTACACCAAAGTCCAGGATTCTCCCGTACTGTTATCGGTTTAGTTATCATTCAGTATTTACCATAAAAGTAAACCTCTCTCAAGCTGTACAAGATTAAACGAAGCTTTTCCGTTTCAAAACTCAAAACAGTTGGTATATCCAAATATGTTTAATATTCATAGTCTAACCAAACTCCAAGATCAAGAAAAACTTGAATTTTAAATATCTTTTTATACTTTTTATTCTTACCATGGTTAACACATTTAATAAGAAAATTAAGGGTTTGACTGCTTAATTCTAAAATTGATGAAATTTAACTTTGATCTTTATTTGCATTTTCTTTATTACTTAACCTTTAGCTTTTGTTTGTTTTTGTGATCAAATTTACAAATGAAATGGCGGCGCCAGAATAAACCATACGAATTGTTGTTTAAGAGCAAATTATTCCCGTCTCTCTTCCCACCACCAATTGTTGCACAACGAGCCAACCGGCTTTATGATGTGTATTTTGGAAATATTACACATCTTTCAATTTTTTTGATTAAGTGATTTTCATTTATTTTATAACAGGCCTGCAGGCTTGTAGATAGTCTTGAATACTCTTACAAATTAGTAACTGTTAATATACTATTTTAAAATTTGACGACTGTTCTTCTAAAAATATTATGCTCCTGTAATAGGAATTTATGTCGCGGACGTTACACTTTTTTTTTTTAATATCTCTTAACATATCCGATGATGTTCAAACTTTTCAAAGGCAAAATTAAATTCGGTTTCATTTCAAACCATTTACATTGGTTTGGAAAATCCCAAAGTGTTTAAGCAACCTAGCATAATTGCACAATAAGATGTTGATTATGCGGGCTCTTATTCTACACAACTTTAATGCTATGAAATGTTGTATTTTCAGACTTTTTCGGTACACGATGATCACATTGGTTCTTTACCTTATTTCTGTTAAAACATGTTTCTTTACACGAAAGAGAATTTTTTTTGCACCTCATTAACCCCAAGCGTCTAAATTGTTTAATTTCACATTTGATAGGACAATGATAATTTAAGGTTGTAATTGAAAGAGCATTTAAAAGCTTGTAGCCGTCAAAAAGCGTCATATACCAAATGAACCAAACTGAATGGGAGAAGGTTTTTTTTTATTATTATTATTAACCGTGTATCATACATCTAAACATAATTTAATTTTGTTTAAAGAAAAAATCTCGTCACAGAAAAACTGCTTGACACAACACCAATAAATCTACTACAAACCAGCGACGTCACTTCCGTTGCGTGTTGTGGCTGACTTGTCAAGAATCTGTGTAGGTCTAAATATGATATGTCGATCAGAAACGTTGAATTGTATCACATTTTTTTTACTTCCACATTTATCATTTCTACGAGAACTGGCCTTATGTATTACGGTGCCTGGCTACAAACAGAATCGTAGAAAATCTTGTTAGGTTAGTCATAACTTATTGAAAAATTGAAACTACGTGATAGAAATATACCATATTTGAGTAATTTGTTATTATTGTTTGTTAAAATAGTTTACGTGGTATTGACGATAATTCTCCAGGATGGAATCTTTGGGTTGTTAGCAAATTTTTCGAATCCTAGTCGAGGGCCACAATGGAAATCACTTTTTGTTTCTTCCCCGCGAAACTTTTCATCTTTACAAGTAAAAAGTAAACGACATATTTACGTGGACTATATATGACAGAGCTATACTAGAGAAAACACTGCTCAATCAGAATGTTTTAGTTCAACAAATGTTTACCACACATCACAAATTCATAGTTGTACCTCTAATGGTAAAAGGATGGGAAAAGAAAGGCCCCAGTAGACATTATCTTCCATCATGTTCCATAAATTAATAAAAGGAGTTTGTTATTATCATAATGTTCTTCTATCTTCCTTAATTAATGAATTATCATCGCATTTCGAAACGAACCGCTTAATTTATTGCGTTTTTGTTCTTCGGGAACATGGACTGTTCTAAAATTAATGATGAGATTATAAGATATAATCATTACATGTGGGAATCACTGACACTTGATATAAACATTTTTGGTAATTGTAAATCCTGAAATTATGCAAATGTTTTCGATATAATAAAACTATGTCCGGATGTGTTATATACGAATGTCTGGTAAATTCGAAAACATTTCAAATCAAGAGTTTGAAGAAATAAATGAAATACAAAATTTCTTTCAAATTCATTAATTGGTTAAACAGTGCTAAAACAGTGCTAAGACAGTGAGGATGAAGGCACCAATGGGCAGCAGTATACTTTCCACATCAGTCATTTACAAATAACAAAATACTTTAAAATTAAATATCTTCTGAACGGCACAAGTTATTTATTCAAATAGTTTCTTCATTGTAATGTTAAGCCCTCTTACATATAAGATAAAATTGTGTGACCACTGAACCAGTCCTTTCAAACTTTCGACCTCGAAAAGGCGGTAAACATTTTAAAAGTGAGGTTTCAAATGCAAACAAATTGTTGCTCTGTACACGTTTACGATGGCGGGGAGTGAGAGATTTGTTCGGACGGGCATGTCACATCCAGTCCGCCGGAGGCATTCCTATTGATAGAAATATTCATAACACCTGAAAATATTGAAGCCATGCGGACATAGTGTTCAGATGTTTCGATAGAATGTCATAGTTTATAATTTATCTCATATCAAAAGTCATTGTGTTGAAAAATATTTGAATTTTAAAAATGGCCGTTTCCGCCTAAAAGCCTAACTGTTTCTAATATTTTTAATTTTGTTATTGCATTGTTTCTAATATTTCGAAAACAGCGTGGTAAACATATCAAATAGCAGTGGAAAAGTTTTACCCATGACAGTAATGAAGGCATTTTAATGGAGTTTTAAACTTCCCCTAGCAAACATACTTTTCCAAGGGTATTTCAAATTTGAATTATGTAACATTGCATAAGGCTTTAACGTTAGGATAGCAAAGGATCATCGGAAAATCACAAATGGCGGCTTCCATGTATCAAACTGTTCCCATTGTTAAACAAATTTAGGTTCCCATTAATAGGCATGCTGCCAGACTGACATCCGACCCGATTTTGTGATACACTTGACTGAAAGTGGCCCCTTGACGTTCAGCAATATCAGCAAAAGAAAAGCTTTAGGCTCTCGCAAGTATATAGAAACACCGTGAGAATGATTTCCCATCTAGATGGCCCTACAAACAAACTATTCTTTGCGTTTTAATTTTATTTTAATTGTTTGATCATAATAATGCATTAAACGCTCGAGATAAAATACCAAAACAAGACGCGTGAGGTACAAACCCACCTTTTCTACCCTGATGCCCCTCCAGGGGCGTAAGATAGATCACTTCTCATAAGAGGGGGGGGGGGCAATAGTCCAAACATATCTGTTAAAAGGGGAACATCATTAAACGGTATTGATTATCTGAAAATCTTGCTAAATTATTCTTTTTTTTTTCTATTTCCGAGAAACTTTCTTCATTTTCAGGAAATTATCTTCATTGCAAAAAATGATCTTAATTTTTCGTAAAATTTTCTTCAACTTTCGTTAAATATCCTGCATTTTTCAGAAAAATGTCTTCAGTTTTTTAGAAATTTTCTTTAATTTTCTCTACATATTTTCTTCAACTTTCGGGTAACTATATCAATCAATATGAATTTTACATATTTTTTTCAATTTTATTTCAAGAAATTCCCAATTTTACCTCCCAATCGGAAAGTAAGTATGTAACGAGTGCGTGTCTGAAGGCAGTTTTCCCATGTTTCCTTCTGCTTCCTTCGCCTTTTGAATGGATCTCATGATTGTTGCTTTATCCGCAAAGAAGATGACGACGTGCTATTCAAATCGTCCCCAAAAGTTGCTGTCCATCGGGAAATCGCATTAACAACAAAAGATTTGAGATTTTCCATTTGCAGTCTGGAAGCATTCCTATTAATAGGAACATTAATAACACACGAGAATATTGAAGTCATGCAGCCATATTGTTTAGATGTTGCGAAAAAATGTCATAGTTTCTAATTGATGTACTTGAAATATTAAATATCATTGTGTTGAAAAACATTTGAATTTTCAAAATGGCCGTTTGGCGCCAAAAGCCTAGCCCTCTTGTCTATTTTATTTAATATTTCGAAAGCGGCGTTATCATGACCGTAAGAAGGTATTTTCATAAGTTTTAAGTTTCTCCTAGCAAAGATACTTTTCCCAGACGTATTTCAAATTTGAAAATGTAACATTGCATAAGGCTTTAACGTTAGAATAGCAAAGGGTGTATACGAAATATCACAAAATGGCGGGTTCCATGTAGCAAAATGTTCCCATTAATAGGCATGCCACCGGACTGATCTGCAGAGTCATTTGCAAGTTCCCAACTAGGCAGCAGAGAGCATGAAACTGGGCATTGAGCAGGAAACCAGACACGTTGCAAATCTTTCAGGGGCATGCCCCCTCCCCCTTCTACCCATCTATCTACATCCTACGCCTCTGTGCCCCTCTCCTGCATGTTACCGACGTATTATTTGTATTAATTAACTCTCAAAATATATCCTAACGCTATACACTTGTCTACTGTTCATTTCTGCAACTCATATAAATTTGCTTCAGGGTATCAAATCTTGAACACTGTTGCTATTCCTACATCAATGCCGTCCCCATGTCCCCATTTTGAAGTTTGTCCCCTTTGATGGTCCCCTTCTTAGAAGGAAGGTAGCACAAAACTAATTATGTATAACACCAAAATTAGTTCAAGAGATCCCATATCATGGGATCAGGTCCTCCCAAACTTTAAAGGCTTGGCCAGTAAAATTTTCTGGTGAAACTATTTTATTGATAAACCCATACCAAAATTTTAGATTTGGTAGGGTTTTTAAAAAATATCCTAAAAGATCCCAAATCTATAACATTCTGGTACAAAAAGTACCCCGAGCTTGACTATTTCATCATAGGCGAAACAGCAGGGTTGTCGACACATGTTTGAGATTGTAGACCTATCTTTTGAGGAAAAAATACTTCCTGTTTAAATGCTTCCTCCCCGATCAGCCAGCAGGCGGGAAAAAATTAGTTGATTATTAATATAATAAAGAAAAATGAGTAAATGTGATTGAAATTTCCCGAAATTGACAAAGTTTTCTCGGAAATTGAAGAATATTTCTGAAAATAAAAAAATTCCTGGAAGTTTTAGAAAGTTTAATTAAATGAAATTGATAAATTTCTAGACGCAACATTTATGGAAATTGAATTAAGCAGTGCAATGCATCCTTTGTAACCGAGAAAAAAATTCGGGTTCTTTCCTCCTAAGTGCCCCGGCCCTCCCTTGCAAGACTAGTAATGTTGGCAATTGCCCATCGCGCGAAGAGATAAAGAATTGATCTCCAAATGATTTTGCTTAAAAATTAAAAAAAAAAAAAAATAGAATTAAATGAGAAAATACCAAGATTGTCCAGTTGTACATCACAAATTTATATAATACTCAGCGATATCGGAAACCACGAGGACAATGGGGCCACTGCCCCGTGCCTATAGTAAATTCCTTTGCTTACCCCAAATCCCGACTATGCTCAAACCGTGTGTGTCGGAACCGGGGGTCAGGAGGCATGTACCCCCACTTTTACGAAGACTGATAAAAGTGCCCCTTTGTAAAAATAAAAATTGCTCATCAATTTCTGCCCCCCCTCCGAATTCCTTTTGAATTCCTTCCAACACCCCTGATAGTACTTGGCTTGTTAAGTTGTATAATAGTCAATCTTTTAACCGGTATTGATGAATATGTTGTTATTTTTATGATATTTAATCGATTTCAAAGTAAACTAGCATGTACAGGTCCATTGACCTTTAAAATGCATAAACATGTACGTGTTTATTCCAAAATGTCATATCATCATGAAAACACTTCATAGTTTACTGATATAAAAACATTATTTAATATCTTGGAAGTAAATAATCTTAGCAATCTTGGAAAAGGAATAGAGGTTAAAGATGTTAGAATATGTTTGGAATCTATTATATTTTAGCAGGTTAATATTTGAACCAGTTCTAACGGAAGGTATAACTCATGTGATCTTCATGATATAAATATATGTTCAAAAGATTGAAAACAAAAGTTAAATGTCCTAAACATTGAGCAACCCAGATGAAACTTGGAAGTTGGAAATATAATATGCTTGTTTAGAATCCCGTATACAACCAGACAAGTTTAGAAATAAGATGGACTCTGTTATTGCAAGTATCTGGTTATACTATTTAGAATAAATTTGCTTCACTTTTAAACATGAAGTAACAACTGTCTGCAAATGTATTTGATTTCTGTCTATAAAAAAGTACATAACCTCATTAGTCACGGACCGAGGGTCGAGTTATGATTAAAGTTTCATCAGTTGTCAGTTTGTTGAATTAAGCAAAAGTTGTGGTGTATGACTCGGCGAACGGCTTAAAATATTTTTGTAGTTTCTTAAATTTCTTTCCCAAATCTAAATCACTAAAAATCATGAGAAAATATATATTCTTGCTAGAATTTCTTCCCGTATGTGTTAAATAAAGACTCATTCAGTTTTGGTCAGAATTTGCTGCATCTGTTTAAAAAATTATAATAAAACAAACAAAAATGGTTTACAAAAGAAAATATTATACGTTTGACCTGAAATATATTACAAAATTTGCATAAAATATGCAAATTGATGCCTGAGATTTAAAACGCTGTAAACATGTTAACGGTCTATGAACTAGTAAAGGCAGCATTTGTTCAATTGATCATTTGCTCAAAAAATCCATTAAAGTATCATGGAACAAAGAAATCACTTAGTTCTCACTATTAACACAAAGGTACCTTTTATACAATTTTAGATTTGGTATAGGGCTTTCAAGCCCCAAACACCAACACCAAATTACCAACACCTTTCACTTTTAAGACTGAGTGCTGAGTAGGGCACCACCACCAAGCGAGTATTTAAAAAGGCCCTGCAAAATCAGGTAAAACTATTTTTTTTTTAAATCCGTCATTAAAAAGACTGATCAATTTATTAATATAATTCATGGCTGAATGGCCTTAATTGGTATTTTCTTATGTAAATCCTATCCTTCGTAAGCTTTTGAAGTGCACAGCAGTAGTTTTTGATCATAAATCTTTTGAGTCTCGCCAATCAACAGATCAAATTCTGTATGCAGCATTATCATTCGGAGAATTTAAAGGATACATAAAGTCAAATATTTGAGCTAGATATATGATACGGAATTAAACAATAAACCAACTGCCAAAAACCCTGCATCGTAAAATCTTATTCCATTCTCAAGTTATCCAAGTTGTATAACATCTCGCTGCCATTATGTTTGTTTGTTTGATGAGGGCTTAACGGCACCACGACACCGAGGGTCAAATTGTGTCTGAGAGGTTAGATTATTCTAGAGGTAGGAAGAAAAGAAAACAGGGGGAGAATGAGAGAAACACGAGAACTGAAAGTCAGAAAGCTGGGTTTGAGAGAAGTGCATGGATGGAAAAAACAAAGTATTGCCATTGTGTCTAATTTTGTGTTGAAATCATGCCATTTATGAATGATGACATAGTCTGCCTACGTGCCATAGAATATATGTATTTGTTTAGAATGATTCTCTTTGAATTTTATTTTCCAACAAATACTTTGACATGAAGTTCTAAAGGCTTGACTCATTAATATCATATACAAATAAAAATTCATCAACTCATGCAAAGGAAAAAATATTTTGTTACAAGTTAGAAAATTTGTAATAGATTATAAAGAAATACATTGATATTCTAATCTGTACTGGGCGAATGACATTATTTGTTAGAGGGCGTACGGACAAAATGAACGCTCTCATGTAAATTTTATATTGACAGATTTAATGTTTTGATAATTTGGAAAATGTATGCTAATTTGTGTTGTACAATGTGAAATTTCATCTAATGACTTATGATTACTATTTCTATAAATATTAAAAGAAGAAAAAGCCACACTTGATGTCTCCTTTAAGAAAGAAACTTAAAGAATTACATAACAATTACATAAGAACTAATAGATTTACGTAACAATTTTGTGTCAATGCCACAAATTAAGATAAAGTGCTATTTTCAAAATGATTCAAGAAGTGATTTGTTTAGATATGAATGTTCTTTATCAATTCATAAACATAAGGTTACGTGCCCGCCCTCTGTTTTGTTTTCCAATACAAACGTGGTTTATTCCTACATAATAGTAATATGGAGGACAAAATTATGCTGCCCGCCCAATCATACATCACACATCAACTTACAACAAATAAATTTAAGGTATATGTATGGACAGGTAGCAAAAACATGAGCTTCAATGGTTTATTATATACAACAAATGAATTTAAGATTTATGGACAGGTAGCAAAAACATGAGCTTAAATGGTTTAATATATATATATATATATATATATATATATATATATATATATATATATATATATATATATATATATATATATATATATATATATATATATATATATATATATATATGTATATATATAAACATATATATATATATATATATATATATATATATATATAAACATATATATATATATATATATATATATATATATATATATATGTATATATATATATATATATATATATATATATATATATATATATATATATATATGTGTATATATATATATATATATATATATATATATATATATATATATATATATATATATATATATATAAACATATATATATATATATATATATATATATATAAACATATATATATATATATATATATATATATATATATATATATATATATATATATATATATATATATATATACATAGATATATAAATATATATATATATATATATATATATATATATATATATATATATATAAACATATATATATATATATATATATATATATATATATATATATATATATATATATATATATATAGATATATAAATATATATATATATATATATATATATATATATATATATATATATATATATATATATATATATATATATATATATATATATATATATATATATATATATATATATATATATATATATATATATTTATATATATATAAAAACTAAAAAGTAATTATGTCAAACAGCAATAAGTCACATCAACAGAAGGAAAAATTTGACCATTTTTCTGCATGTTAAAACTTAAATATACCTAATCAGCTGATTAGCATAAATTGCGCGATATTTTGTGACCTCAGATTTAATAGGACAACTAGAAAATTCAAAACCTAGTGGACCAACTTCAAATAAAGGAGAGTTTAATTTTTCCCATGACGGGGCTAATAGAAGATATTGCGATGAATTCCATCCCATGCAGCTATGCAGGCTGCTAGGAGAATTAAAGGCTGTACAATTAGAGTGTTTAATGATTTGTCAATAACTTAAAATTATATTGAAATTGTTTATCAAACCTCTTTGATAAAAAAAAATTAGAAAATATGAATAAACATGGTAAATCATTCTTTCTTTGAGTATGTGCCATAATAACAAATTCATTAAGGTTTGATTACCGTTTCTAAAGAGTTTGATTTTCCCCGGCTACCTGCCTGACGCAACAAGCTCCAAGACGTCTCCGAAGTGCATGGTCAAATCCAGATTAACAAATATTATAAATTTTCCGTGCATTTGCTTTTCGTTAACATTTGATGCAAACATCGTGACCCCATGTAATCTTATTCAATAAGTTAAAGGGACACTAGACCGACAAGTGAGGACACAATTTTTTAGTTTTACAAATATTCAGCAAAACTGAGTTTTTTAGTTGTCGTGAAGAACTTCGAAACTGCTCTAACACCAATTCCATGCAAAGTAGCTTTTAGAGATTCAGAATCAATATAATCAGATAATTATATCACTTTTCAACTGCAAAATCTTCATTGGCTACCTGTCTCATATAGAAATAAATTAAGACTCATTTTAAATCCCTTCATAACATAACCTTCTTATATCTGACCGAAATGTTTCATTATAAACAAACTAGTTACCGCCTTCGCTCTCAAAACCACCCCATCCTTTATGTTCCAAAAAGTAAACTTACATATGGCGATCGCTCTGCAAATATTTGGCCCAAAACTTTGGAATGACGTACCTCCTTCAATCAAATTTGCTCAATCTCTTAAACAATTCCACACCTTGCTTAAGACTCACTTATTTAATTGTGCTTTCAAGTCCTCTTCATGATTTTCTTGTTCTTTGTTTTCTTTATATTTTCTTTATATGCATATTTTGTAAGGCGCATTAGAATAAGTTATTTAGATAATGCGCCATATAAGCGTAATAAACTTAAACTTAAACATAAACTTTGGGAGATGAAATATGTTTAATGAATATTTGAAAATTCACCAAATAGACGCCCTGACATATTGGTCTTAGTCCGCCTTTAATTCTTCTTTCTTTCCAATTTTCGTGCATCTTTTGTCAGAAAGCCCATTTTAGGGGTTAAACGAATCGGTTTGCTGCCCACCCACCTACTGTTGCATTGGCTTTATTCGGCGTAGTACGGTAGCCAGAAAGGTTATAATCTTTAATACATCCCCATCTTCATATACCAGTCAGCGCGCGCACGCTTACAAGAATTAGCTGCCATGCACGCACCTTACAATCTTCCGTAATCTGATCAAGGAATAATTTGATCCATGGACAGGTGGACAGGTAGAAACATATGCTGTTGAAATTTGATCATTTTACAGCAATTTGAGTGTTTAGGCTTTTTTTGAATAAATTATGCAGATATTTTCCCCTAAAGCTGCCAATAGTTTCCCCAACACTACTTTTAAAAAACTTAATGTATTATGTTAAATTCCCCCTTGTATTATGACCAAATCCAATTGGTAGGGCCATGGATACCATCCAAACAGGGCCAGGGACAAAACTAAAGGAGAGGGACATAGTTTTTTGCGCCCGTGGGTCATCTGCAGTAGTAAGTTAAGAAAAAACGGGTGTATACGCTTTTGCAGCCTGTAAATGGCTCAGGCAGTCGACAGGTCAATCTGCTGGGAAAACGGAAGAACCTAACAGTTCGACATATTCATCTCACAAAAACAATTTAGATGATAAAAACCAGGGCCGTAATTCCCGTGAGGCAGGAAGACCCCCCCCCCCTCCTTTATTTTTCTTCTTTCCTCCACACACACCCATACTTGTTTTGAGTCCCAACCGGGGACATGCGTTTTTAATTATTTGATCGGGGACATCGTATGGACGTTATTTTTAACCGAATTAGATGAGATGAGATTAGGGCCGTAATTCTTATTTGAAAAGTGTGTGTGGGATGGGGGGGGGGGCATAGCCTCTTATCATAAAAAAATGGGGGGGACAAATGGCAAAAAATCCCCAAAATGTACTGAAATTAAAATAAGAAAATGCTAAAAAGTGGGGAAGGGGACATGTTACTTCTGTCCCCGGAATTACGGCCCTGGGTGAGATTGATCACAATTTCACAACCCATTTGTATTAAATTATTATTTACTAATCATCGTATTCTTTTTAACAGTTTAATGATATAAAACAGGAATGTAGTCTGTAGTACATTCTAACTGCATCGTACACCCATGTGTATGTCCTCCAACCAGGACCATTATACCACATAAAAGATACCCATCGGGGAAACAGGTAATGTGTTAGAGTTTATTCGCCCAACTGGGGACAGTAGGCAGTCTAAGTCACATAACCGGGTACATATGTGCTAGAATGTCATACTCTGATAATACACCTAAAGGCACATATTTAGAAACACAGCCTGCGTAATGGCGTAGAACCTACTAAAAAGGGAACAGCAATAAAATGCGTAATATTTCAGGTAGCATATTGTTTTACCCATAGAGAGCCCAAATCTCGAAGAAATCCAATTAGGGATGTCCCCGAATGGTAGGTTGTCCCCGATTAGAAAGTGTGTCATATCAAGTGTGTTTATTATATAAATGTCCCCGATAAAAACATACGCATGCAGGCCTAGGATAGGCCCAAGTCGATTTTTAATAATATAAGAACTGCCCTGTGCTTACTGACGTCTAAACGATTGTAATCTTAGGATAGACCTATTGTTATGCAAAAGTCGACTCCTAACCATTTTTTATGCGAAAAAAAAAATCACACCTACTTTAAACACTTTGTGTAAGAACTAGCACATATTTTTATTGGTAATTGTTTTTCACTGCGAACATGACTCTGAACATTTTTGCAACTTGTGATTGGCTTCTGTCCAAAAGATGATTAAACGAGCTCCATTCCATCACATTTCAAAGAAAGAAGCTAGTGCACTCCTTCTCGACTAAGGCTCCTTCTCCAGGTTGTTTTTCTTGTAGGACGAGCTCCATTCCAACGACTGTCCTCTCCGTTCTTCTCCCATCTGGTTTTCACGTCATAGCTGCCACACAAAGCTTTATAGTGTTCATGGGCATCACATGACCAATCCATTTCTACCTTTTTCTTTTTACTTCAGTGCTAATTTTGTCATGTTTAGTGGTTCTCAGTATTTCATCGTTAGATATTAGATATGGTCATCTGATCTTAAAATTCTCCTGTAGCATTTGAACATGAGTTCCATATCTTATTTAACTTTATAAATGCGGCGATAATATCGCCGCGTGGTAGAGTAAGGGTTAATCAAGGCGTGATTATTTCCTGTCTTCCAGGCAGAAAAGTCGGACCCCTTTTTTGGGCCGCCCACCGGGGTCATGCTGCCTATATTTTCGGGTTGGCCACCGGGTTGATTAAAACTCTACCAGCACTGTTTTGAAAATTGCGATAATATCGCCGCGTGGTAGAGTAAGGGTTAAAGATTCTTTTTTTTTGATATCGCCACCACCTTGAACTGTTGTTTACTTGTTTACTTCATCTTGAGCCTAGCGCACCCAATGGAAGCACCTAGTGCACCTAATGAGGGCCCCAAACATCCAATGCGCCCAATGAGGATTAAACCCCACTCACCCAGTGAGCCCAATGAGAATTAAATCACAAGCACCCAGCGTGCCCAATGAAGATTTAACCACCCAGAGTTCCAAATGCCCAAGAGAATACACTTTATCTCAATGAAGCCTGGAAATACACGTTAACCAATGGAGGATTAAACCCCTACTGGCATAGGTTTTGGAACCGTGGGGCACTGAAACGTGGCCCCAATTTTACGAAAAATGACCAAAATTGCCTATTTGAAAGCGAAAAGTGCCCCTCAATTACTGTCAAGGTGCAAGAACTAGTGGAATTTAAGCACACTAAAAAAAATATTACAAAAGTGCCCTTTCTAAAATTAAATGCCCCTTAATTACTAATCCAATTGTAGGAAACTGACAACTTTTGTCAGTCCCATTTACCTGGAAATGGTTCCCATTGGAAAATTGCCCCTTCCTAAAAATGAAGTGTCTCTTTTACTTTAGTTTATTATCTACAGACAGGGTGTGGGGTGGGGTGGAGTGGAAGTGGGGTGGTGGTGGGGTGGGGTGGAGTTTGGGTGGTGTGGGGTGGTGGTGGGATGGGGTAGGGGTGGGGGTGGGGTGGCTCTTTCACGATGAAACAATTTCGGCGTGATAACAAAAGATCGAATTGATATATGTCTCAACGATCTACTAAAAGCCAACCTTTAAAACATATGAAAAAAGGGTACAGTCTTAGAACCTCACCATCCGTAAGTTCATTTTCATCCTTTTGAATTAGAAGCGCCGGATTATGTCCCATTGTGAATCATTTTTTTCTTCTTTTAATTTTATTGTATGAAACACGTTACGTGTTAGAGGTTCGCCAAGAAGTGGGGTATGAATACTCTTATTTCCCAGGATTTACGTCCATTATTATCAGTGGCACCGCCAGGGGTTTGATATTGGTGGCACAAACCTTTTCGGTATGGGGTCAAGGGACCGCTTTAGGTGGGACAAAGCTCCGGTGTGGCAAAGCTTTAGAGCCTCGCATTTTAAAGTTTTAGATACCCCAAACGACTCTGAATATGTGCAATACACGGCTTTAAAACTAAAGTAGGATGATTACGAACGATCTAATATAGCAGCATATAATTTTGCAATGATACAAATTACCCTCCACCCCCACATTCAAATGGTCTAAAATAGCCATTTTGGACAAAATACAATTTTCGACATTTCGGACATGAAAGGGGGGAGGGGGTGGGGGGCACGTTTCTCCCACGGCGCCAATGATGATTATGTCTAAATGATGAATCATGCATCATGCTTCTTACCGTTATCGTGAACTAGATTTTCTGCCTCCGATGAGATACTTGCACTGTTTCGATTTTCTCAAAACCTTTAGCACTTGAACAGAAATAAAAATGATATAGGCCTGTACTTCCACAGGAAATTGAAAAATAACCGTACTTGAAAAATACAAAAAAATTAGATAAATGTTTTGTTATATCATTTAAGTTATCGCACGAAGCGCGAACATTATCTAAAAGGTCTAGAAATTAAATGTAAAAATCCTGAAAAGTTTGAAAATGTTCATTGATGTTAAAACATGTTTGAAATGTGTTTCTGATTTTGGATGCTAAAAATCAGTCTAAAATGAAGGAAGATTGTTTTTATTTATTTGAAAAACGAAAAATTTCATTTTATAGATTGGTGTTTATTCATCTTTTTGATGCACTTTGTGTCTGTGTTAATGTGGACTACCCATCCCCCAGGTGTGTGAACGGGGGGTAGGGGAGAAGGCACGTCCCCAACGTTTCCGAAAAATGGCAAAAATTCCCCGTTTGAAAATAAAAAGTGCCCCTCAATTACTGGCCCAATAGTATAAAACTGGCGACTTCTGTCAGTCTCATGTACAGGATGAATGTGTCCCCATTAGAAAAGTGTCCCTTTCTAAAGATAAGAGTGCCCCTTTTACTTTACTTTTTTGTTTTATGATCACTTATTCTATCTACAGATTAAAATGGGAAAAATATGACTTAAAAATGCCCCCTAAGAGGTCGTGCCCTACTTTTGAAAGCTTTCTACACCCCTGACGCATCCTAATATGCTCATCGAATTCCACCGCTCTGTTTAACTTATTCATTAAAATCGTATTATGCAGAAACTGTCAAAGGTTTTTTTTTTTTTTTTTTTTTTTTTTCGTAATTACATGCGCCCTTCGATAACTTGTGGGATAGGTATTCCCAAAATGGCTGAAAATCAAGACAAATGTCGAAAATTGAATAAATGAAAAGAAGACAATTTTAAATTTTAATGTTAAAATCTAGGTTACCATTTCTAAACGGCAGAAGAGAAATTTCCCCTAAAAATTGAGGGAAATGGGGGAAAATTGTGGGGTTCATAGGCGAAGCCCTAGTCTGAAGATTTTCGAAATAGCTTAGAATCAATACAAACTGACCAAGCTCGGACAGTTTAAGTGACAATAAGAAGACACTTTTGAAATTTACTCAGATAAGCAGTATGTAGGGTAAACAGCCAGTGGATATACTTTCCTTACAAATTTGGGCACAAATTTGCAAAGCTTAATGGGTGAAGCCTTGGACTGAAGATTTCTTGTTTTTGACTGTTCGATGCACTAAAATGGCTTCAAATACACACAAAATTCCAAAATGTAAAGGAAAAATCGTTGAGTCCCGGGCCAAAGCAAGGATATACGATCCAGGGAAAGAAATCCGACATAATGTGCTTAAGATGGGTATAGAGGTGAAGCCCACAAAACGTTCAAAGATTTCTTGTCTTTGATGCCCTAAAATGGCTAAAAATAAACACAAACTGCAGAATTGAAAAAGTTTGGAAAATGTAATTGATGATAACAAGAAAATTCTACATTCTCATATTGAATCTACTCCCCTGAAAATTGAGAAACTTAAGACAAAAGTGTTCCAAAATCTACACAAACAGACATAGTTCCACAACATAATTAATGAAAAGATGAAAATTTTCAATTTTAATGTTAAAATCTACTCAGATAAGTGTTTATCAGTTTATACCATTTCTAAACAAGTAGAGGGGAAATTTCTCTTTAAAATTTAGAAAAATTCGGCCAAACTTTTGAGTTCATGGACGTAGCTTTGGTACTAAGGGTTCAGGGGGAGAAGCCCTTGATCTTTTCTAGTTTTTCCTGCCCAAACTTTAAATGGCCCATATAAGTGGGCATCTTTCATACTGTCCCAGTTGCCCGACCCGTACTCTGATATCTAGACGATTCGGGCATGATTAAGATATATCTCGATTTAAACAGTATATCCGACATTTTCAATCTCTACCTGACTAAGCGCCTAAGTATGATGTTTGTCATCATGCCAAGTCGGTGGTCATTGCGGTTAGGAAGACATAATTCTGATAGCTAGCTAAAGTCAGGCATGACTGTGATATACTCTAATACAATTATATCCGACATTCTACATCTCTACGGGGGCGGAATGGGAAGGTGTGGGACGGTCATGATGATAACACAAAAAATATGCTATCAATGACATCTTGGTGAGGGTGGTTGGGGATTGGGGCTGGAGGCTGGTTGGTGGGCAACATATCTGAGGCAATATTTGGACTCACTTTCCCACGAAAACAGAAAAATAAATTCCAGATTCAAGTTTCACTGGAATAACCTTTGAGGAAATGAATTATGTAACTCCATATCTCCTCCCCTAACTATTTCATCTGAGCAAGGCTTCTAGAGAAAAGCTTATGCTCAAATTACATGGCAAATACACACACATACACACATACGTGTTAGACTCTACAACTGGTGACGTATCCAAAATCCTATATAACTGGTGACCACTCACCCATACATGTGTAGATCCTACAACTGATGACGTTGGCGTAATCCTATATAACTGGTGACCGATCAATATACAACACATATATGGGATGGCGGTATTAGGAAATTAGGTTACACTCGTATTTTTAAGTTATTCTATCTAACAGGTGACATGTACCAAAATGCAAAAATACTGAACTAGAGTAGTGTTTTAAATCATGATAGTTTTGAAAACAGCCATTTTTAGAACTAAAAACAACCAAGGACGTCATCTGTTGTGTGCGTGTCATCGCTTTGAAGGTATGTAAACTTACGAATGTCATCAGTTGGTGGGTTTACCCCCTCCCTTTACCCCTCCTCCAATCTACACACACACACACATAAACCCACGGACAGACGCAAAAACACTCAATTTTGTCCCGTTCCAAATACCTATGACCCTAACCCCTATTATGATGTCATCATATGAGACCCCTTGGTAGGCACCACCAGCCCCCTTAATATCAAGGGGTGTGGCCATGTAGTGTATGAGGTATACACACTTATTTGCCTATGCAGCAAGGGGACTACAATATATCATCCCCAATATATGTATATGTGCGTGATGAGATAATAATGAGATTTAATTAACCTAATATATCTAAAACCAAAGCAGTCAGTAGATTGAAGAATATTTAAGAAGCGTAATTTCTTTTTAGAAGTTACTAATATCTTAGTTTACACATGAATTCGTGCATTAGAAACCGCAAATGATCCCAAAATCCCTTGATAGAATTCCTTGTGATTTTGAAACGCATAAGTCATGAAGTATTTTCGAACATCAGTAACTTTTGAATAGGTCATTAGGTCTGTTCGTTGACTAATTTCCAAATATCCACAGATGAATATGATTTCAACTCGTTGTATCAATTTCTTATTGCTTTCTAATTATTTTCATTTGAATTCATATAAACAACTTTAAACTTGAAGAATCCTACTTCACTGAAATTTGTCGATTTTTATAATTTCAATCGCAAAACAATAACTATTGACAAATGGTACAGGCTTGTACGTTTGATACCAAACATATTTAAGTGATTTTTTTTATTCTTAACTGGTTCTAATACAAAGAAAGAATTCTCTCTGAAATTGTCTTTTCTGAAGGATTTTTTTTTTTATTGCACTCCTAAGATTGTGATGGGGCTTTCTTTTTAAATTCAAACTTGCATTGATAATAAAATGTATTATAGATGTAACATCAATGTTAATGCTTTGTGTTATACTCGATGTTCAGGCAAAGTGAGTTTCAATTAAATGGTGCAAGAAAAAAAGGTTGCTTCCCCTGTTTTCATGCTTTTCTTGCATTATTTAGGCAGTCCATGAGAAGATTTAACTGTAAGGGTAATTTAAAAACTCATCAAAACGCGAATTAAACGATCACTCTGGTAATAGTAGCGGTAGTTGTTTTTACTTGCTTTTGAATTGGAGTGTTTTAGGACAAGCGTCATCATGTTGAAAAAAACTGGTCGAATCTTCGAATATATATATATATATATATATATATATATATATATATATATATATATATATATATATATATATATATATATATATATATATATATATATATATATATATATATATATATAGATATATATATATATACTTATATATATATATATATATATATATATATATATATACATATATATATATATATATATATATATATATATATATATATATATATATATATATATATATATATATATATATATATATATATATATATATATATATATATATATATATATATATATATATATATATATATATATATATATATATATATATATATATATATATATATATATATATATATATATATACATACATATATATATATATATATACCTTAGCGGATCATCAGGCAACTGAAATAGATAATTATTCAGAACAGGTCAGCGCTCTTTCTTAGTACGCTTGGGTGGTCTCATTTTAAAATGGTAGCAAGAGGATACTATTTCTGATCTTTTGTTGAGGAGGGTTTTTTTTTTGTTGTGTTTTGTTTTTTTGACGATTGCATTTGATTAATTCATTAAGGTGTTTGATTGTTTGACGATCGACCAGGAGATCTTGAAGTTTTCTTTCTTTTCTTTTAGAGCCCAGATGAATTTACAAAGCTCTGTTTTGCTGGAATACATTTTGTGTTTGAAGGACTTGTTGTAGTTGTAAAACCGCTGTTTGAAGCACCTACCTGTCATGTCAATGTATGTAAAGACAGCATCGTTTTTGTGTACTTGAGCTTTGTACACAATGGCTTTAGCCAAGCAATCTTTGTCCAGGGGGCAGTCACGTTTTATGCGGCAGTTGCATTGTTTTTGGGGGGTGGTTGAGCTTGTTTGTAACAGGGTTTTGAGTTGTGGCTCTGGATGATTGATTGGATTTTTTCATGCAGCTGTAGCTTACTTTGATATTAATCTTGTCAAAAATTGGTGGAATTTGTGGCTGTGAGGGAAATGTTTGTTGATTAGTTTCAAAAAGATTTTTCCTACATTAGTTTTTACTGTTCTGCTAAAGGGTGGGTTAAATGAAATGATTTTTCTGCTCCGGTCTTTGCGTGTTTTGCATTCGGCGTGTGGTGGCGGGGTGTATTCAAATTTGGGTTGATAGCCGCTTGCTATTAAGGCATTCAATACTTATAGTCTTTAAACCATTGATGCGGGATACCTCTTACCCCATAATCATTAGGTTTCGCTAAAAGAATATCATGATCTAACGTGTCAAAAGGCTTTAGATAAGCCTCAAAATGTACCATTAACAAAATACTTATTTTCAAAACCATCAAAAGCTTATCCGTAAGATAGAGTAAAGGCTTGAGAAGTTGACTTGCTCGGCAAAAAACCAAATTGACCAATAATATCGTTAGTATTTAGAAAATTCATAATTGTATCAAAAAGTAGTTTTTCAAGAATATTAGAAAAACATGGCAAAACGGGTATTGGTCGGTAGTTAGAAAGAATACTAGGATCACGGTTTTTTTTTTAATTGGAGATACACGGACTATTTCCAATCTCTCTGAGACCTTACCCTGTAAAAAACATGAATTAAATATATAACATAAGAGTCTACTTATTGAAGATGAAACAGCTTTAACAACTCTGGGTAAAATACTGTCATAACCAGAAGAAAAAGCTTTAAGAGAAGCAATTTTCTCAAAAATTTCAAATTTCTGAGCAAGTTTTTAAAAACAACCAATTGCAGGTTGATGAGGGCAAAAGACTTTTAAAAGGACCAAAGGAATTATTAGAAGAAGATATAGCACGGTGCAAATTTGAACCTATGGACTCGATAAAATAGTTGTTAAAGCTGTTTGTAATCTGACCTAGATAAGTAATTTTCACACCATCTACATGTATCTCATTCACTCTGGAGTGGTAGATAGTCTCCTTAATAAGGTTATTATTAGTTTTTCAAGTTTCCTTAATATTACATAAAGCATCATTAAGTTGTTTACAATACAAAATCTTTTTTATCTTTTCTAATAACAGAGTTTAACTTATTAGGAAAAACTTTATAGTCATTAAAATGATCTTGTATACGATTTTTACATTTTGTACAGCTTATTCTTAGTTTTACATACGTTAAGAATACCTTGAGTCATCCACTCTTTACAAGGCACATTATGCTTATCTTTAGAGCAAAAAGGAAATGAAATATTGTAGTAATACATCAATGTTTTAAGAAAACACTCATAAGCACTAACTGCATCATTTTTACAAAGTACACTCTCCCATGATTTATGTTCTAAATAGGACTTCAATATATATATATATTCACCTGTTTTAAAGATCGACGAGAAATATCATTTTTACAATGTTTGGTATGCAGTTTGTCCTTCATGTCTATAAAACTAAGCACAGGGAAGTAATCCGAAATATCAGAAATTAGAATACCGAAGAGAATTAAATGATTTGAACTATTTGTTAAGATATTATGAAGCAATAAAATTGACGAGCTTGTTATTCTAGTTGAATAACAATGCAGCGGATAAAATGAGAAAGAAGAAATGAGGTTACAGAATTCCTTAAACATGTGTATTGCTATTCAAGAAGTTACAATTAAAATCACCCATAGTAAACACTATGTATCCAATCCACAAAGTTTCAAATCTCCTTTTCCTGGATTGTACCCAATATGAATTCAGACAAATAAATGCCATTGCACGGACCTTTGCAGGGGCTCACTACAAACGTTTTTGAAGTTGATTCATTATAATTTAATACAAGCATAGCTACTATATTACTGGTTGTCAAAAAGATCTGACGAGATGATTTCTCCAGCATAGTAAGTACGATAAAGATTTGCTTTTTCTATCTTTTTTCACGGTAAACACTTCTGTCAGACAACATCTCCTTTGTGTCTATTTCGGAGATAGGGAATGCACAATCCATACAATACCTGAAAAGTAAACAAACAGTTGAAATATTTAGAACAATAAACTAAATTAAGTCAGTGCATAAGTAACAAAATGTAGACTGCCGAAGTTTTAGACGTTGGAGGCACATGATTTGCAGTTACGAGT
>JAIGNY010004602.1:125000-177239 GCA_020152595.1 Chiridota heheva
TCAACTTTGTTACTTTACGATAACTCGTCATTCGACGCGTGTGGCTTTACACTTTCGCGATGAAGCGACCTTAATCAAATATTACTGCAAATATGATAATTGTAATATAATTGTAAAATAGCGCCTCACATTTATGCTGTATTTAAAAAAAGCTTTAATTGTAAAGGAAAATTTAAGGCAAGGTTTCCTAACTTACCTAAGTCAGTCATTATGAAAATTTTGTTCTAAAAAGTTTGCAAAATGTTTTTCAGATCATGGAGCTTTAAATAGTACCATGTTTAGATCAAATAACTGAACTGTCTAGGACTGCACACAGTTGATTAAACTCATTTATCATGCCTGAATGTACAAAGCAGTTAAATCCAGAATTACTTTTTGGTATCATTTACAACTCAGCATTGATCTAGTCTCATTTAAAGAAAGCGCCCTTTGAAACACGGACGGGATGAAACTGCCACTGTCATTTTTATCCCGTTTCAAGGACATTCTCTCAACAAGTTGACCATGTATTACGCAATCATTTGACCACAAATTTTGTAATAATACGAAGTGGAGTAACGGGGAAATGAAAAAAAAAAGCTCGAAACTTTTCAGTGACCGCATATCAATGTCACGTTAGATAGCGGTATCACTAAAGGCCCTGATAGCGAGAGTTATTTGCCCAAGCTAGGGCCTACTCCAGACTTTTGTCTGATTATGTAATCCCTATGTCAGAAAAAGTGTATAAAAGAAATGTTTTGGCCTGAGTTAGTTCCCCCACCCCGTGGGTCCCCCTCCTTCACACACCAAAATATTTAAAGTTACCCATTTTTCCTCAAAATATCCAACTCTTTTCTCCAAATTTTTAATTTCTTGCTCAGTACATGTATATCCAACTTTTTTCTCAAAATTTTCAATGTTTTTCCTCAAAATATCTGACTTGTTCCTCAAAATGTCTGAAAGATTTTTTAAATATCCGACATATCTTTAAAATTTATGAATTATTTGTACAATACATATCTGATTTTTATTTTAAAATTTCCAAGGTTTTTGCTCAAAATATCTGCCTTTTTTTAAAATCCCCCAAAAATGTGCACAATATATATCTGACTTTTACTTTAAAATTTCTAAAGTTTTTCCTCAAAATATCTGGCTTTTTCCTCAAAATGGCAGAAGTTTGTATTCATTCACGATATAGTCAATGTTATATTCTGGTATTGTACAATCCCGACTACATAATGATTCTTGGTTCCAGGCCAGTAGGGAAGGGTTATGACGGGGGTGACGTACCCCTACTTCCTGTGAGCCCATCGGTTAAAATTTGTTCAAAATCTGTACAAATTTGTATTTAGAAATATCTATATTTTTGACCTGATCAGGGTCCGTTTCTAATTTTGACACTTTTGATATTTGTATAACTTTCAGAAAATCAAATTGTATTATAGTGCAGTTTTATTTAATATACAGGTATGTGTGAATGGTAATTGTAGGATGTAGTGGCAAAATTCTACCTTTTGAATAGGGGATGGATTCAGTTGGGTTTCAAATTTCTGAAGGGGATTCCAACTGAAAATATCAACCACAGAAATGAACACATCACTTTGAGCAGTCATTTGGATTATGTACCTAATTATATGAATAAGTATTATTTTCGTCTTTAAGCCAGTTGGGGCCATCAAAAGCATGGAATCTTCCGCGCTTCCAGGGCTAGTACACCCCTATACCCCTAACCATGCAAGGCTGTCTGCTATACGTTTTTTCGTTACTTTCATTGAAAGGTTTTCCATTGCCATTGTGGGCCATAAAAACAGGAAATTTTCAGACCTCCGCCCCTAGGTCCCTAGCAGGGCTGTGCCTCTTGACCCCACTAAAGCCCATTAAGAAGGCCTTTGGATCACATTCACATGCCTCCCCCCTCCCTCCCCCGGACCTTAGAAAAGGTCAGCGCCTAATATTTCATATACCTCCCGATGTATAATTGATTTTAAATCGGAAATTTTTTGGCTCCCCCGCCCCCTCCTAGAAACCCTACAGCATTTTCTACTTCAGTATTTTACATAGCGAAAAAAATGCTTAACTCTCCCCTGCCTTTTCTTCCTCCCTCTCCGTAATGGAACCTTCTTCGCTTGTTTGAAAAGAATATATCACACAATTTTCTTCTTCATATCTCATTTGTAAATAGCTGGTGTAAGAAATTCCAAGTCAATTTTGGCGTTTTGGCAAGTACATAAGTTAGTTATTACTTAAACTTAACTGACGATGCAAAAAAATCTAACGTTAGTGCTTTTGGCTTAAGATTTGTGGAATTGGTAAATACCAAATACCACAATTTTTACAAGTTGTCATGTGTAGAAGGTTAGTCCACATATTCCTTATGGTCATTTTACAATCAAGACCTTCGAATAAAAGTGTAATCTTATCTAGATAACTTAAGACAAATAATAAAGAAAAATACAAAATCAACTGCCAACTGAGGCCTAAGCTGTTGCCATACTACTTCAATGCAAAAATCAGCCTAACGTGTAGAGTACAATTTCTCTAGATTCGAAAAAAGTTCTATTAAAAAAAAAAACCTGATTAATTAAGCCAAAAAATACTAAGGTCGTTATCTAAACTCAACTGTTGAACTTAATACATTTCTAAGGTCACCCGATGACGGTCAAAATTGGTTGAAATTCAAGCCCACATGTCTGTTTACTCGCCCGTGAATTATAAGTAAACTAGGCTGCACTTATGTATGCTGTGGTACACTATACAATGCACAGTGCAGTCACTGCACTGGCTTCCCAATGTAACTTAAACAACTGAATATGTGCACACATGGACAGTAATTAACACAAGATGTATTTTATTTTCGTCGGCATTCACAGATTAGCCGTATCGGGTGTCGAAGGTTTGTCTAGAATCTAATGAAAAAACCTTTTGTCTTTGAGTTAACATGAGGCTGCCCTTAACCCGAAGTCGGGTTGGATTTTCTGCGAACCGTTTAATGTAAAAGTTACAGCATGACTGAGTAACTGAGTTACTGAGTAACTGACAAGTTACTGGGTCACGAACTGCATATGAGATTGGTAATTATTTGCGAAAGAACAAATTATCTGTAAGAACATGAAAATAAATAGTAATGGGAGTGCAAATTGAAAAGTAGGAAGTGATTGAGTTGAGGGTGTCGAGGGCTCTATATACTTTTGATGGTCTTGATGGTGTAGCAGACTTTATATACCTTAAAGCAACGCTAACTGCCGATGGAAAAAGAGCTAAGGACATTTACGACAGAATTGCCAAAGCCAGAGTAGCGTTTCTTAGAATAAGTAATGTAAATAGAGTTCTGCAAGCAACGGAAGAAGGACGAAAATCAACTTGCATAGGATGTTGGTACCGTACTGTCCATACAATTATACGGATGTGAAACTTGGGAGTTGACAAAAGGAGATGAAAAGAAGCTGAACACTTCTAGTTCGAATGCTTGAGAAAGATTCTGGAAATTAGATGGCAACAAATGGTGACGAGTGAACGCATAATAGAAATGACAGAAATGCAAAGAGTAAGTGAGTAAGAGTAAGATCGTATTGAATTTGTACCTGTACATCACCCTCACATCACCCTCACATCACCCTCTGACCCTTCCTGTTACCCAGCCCCAGTATTAAGTGTAATTACTCAACGCGTTTCACATAGATTAAGACTGGGGATAGATAAAGGGTAAGATATAGATATACTATTCAGGTCAATTTAGGGTATGGTCAAAAATAATACAGGATCCTGACAGTTGCAAAAATACCACATTCCGTCATTTTAGGGACTTGATTGCATAATCATCATGATCTCCATCTTGATTTCTTTTCCAGTCGCAATTAAGATGTAGCAATGAACAGTGTGGCAGCCAGTTAGTGCAGATGTGTGTGACTTACAATATCCGGGAAAAGATGTCTTGGACTGACAAACAAAATAGTTATATTTTTATAATTTGTAATTTGTTCTGTCTGCTTTAGGCCTTTAGCCCATAGCATAATCACAACATATTCACATACATCAATTGAGAGGAGAATTACTAAACAAATAAATATATACAAGATTCGTATTCTCTATTTTAAGATTCTAAGATAATTGCTTCTAAATTTTAAAGTCTGTAAAAGAAAATTTGCAATATGAGATACGTACTTTTTTCTGCTCTACAAAATTATGAAATGTAGGATGTAGTGCAAGATTAGACAACAACTTGCTTCTTAAATTATCATAAGCAGTGCAAAAGGCTAGGAAATGTAATTTATCTTCGACGTTAGTACTATCACATAGATGACATGACCAAATGTGGCAATCTCGCCACTGTAGCTGTCTATTAATTCATCTAGTATTCGTCCTGGGAGAACAATAATGTTATCATAGACAATAAAGAAAGGAACTTAGAACGTCCATATGTGTCGTTCGAGTTGTGCCTTGTGATAGATTGCCTGCACATACACAGAAAAAATCTACAGAAGAAAACATTTCGGCTTCATGGAATTGGAACATACATGTATGTTGGGCTGAAAATGAATGAAAAGAAGACAAAGACAATCAGGATGAACAATAACAGTGGAAGAGCAATAACTGTATCAGATTCTAACGTGTAAGCTCCCTAGAGGATGAATACCTAGTTAGCCTACTTTCTCCTCAGCATGCAAATGTTATATTGACTATTATACCAGTGACAGAAATCAATATCTCACGTCATACACCAGCAGTTTCCTTATGAAAACTCTTTGAATACTCATCAAAGCACCAGCTAATCCACCAGTTAAGCTCCTTTAGTAAGATTTCATTCCTTTGTTTACCTCATCATTGTATTGATATGCCTCCAACAAGGGATGGATGCTCTCCTAAAGTTGGCACAAGGAGTACAATTGCTAAGCAAGATGAGTTAGTGTCATCCATACTAAAAACATTCTTGAAAGCAAAGAATTAAAAACAATGATTCAGAATACCATTAAAGAGGCTATCAAGTCTTCACTTGAAAACTTCATGAAAACATTGACATGCACGAAAGACGCATCCTTGAATTAGAGTGTCGTCTAGACAAAAGCTCTCAGGAAGTCTTAAAACTGGTATCTCAAAATGATAATCTACAAACTGGTATTCATCAACTTAAAATGAAATAAATGTCATGGAACAATATTCACGAAGGAACTGCTTGAGGATATTTGGCATGAAGGAATGTAACAATGAGGACACGAATACTCTAATCAAAACACTTGCCCAGGAAAAATTTGGTGTCAACCTGCAGCCCACAGACATTGACAGGAGCCACAGAGTGGGTAAGCCAAACAGCCGAGGGAATCGGGCCATAATTGTGAAATTCACAAACTATACAGCAAGGTCGGTCATCCTGAAGGCAAGACGAAAACTGAAAGGATCAGGCATAGTGATACAAGAGGATCTTACTACACAAAATAGAGCCCTACTGAAGAAAACTTCTGACCACCCTAGAGTATCATCTGCTTGGTCAATCGATGGGAGGATTTACGCACTCCTTAAATCAGCAGATGGCACCGAAATGAAGAGGAGAGTGATGGGCCCAAACGATCTGATGAACTTGTGACTTTTCATTACCTATTTCGTGACCTGTAAAAACTGGAACATCTTATGCTGAGGAGTATGATATCATATATTACACCATTTTCTTTGCTTTTGTTTGGCTTGTTTAAGCCTTTTCATTATTGTTGGATGTTGTGAATGATGTTTCTGTTCTAATGTGGAATCAATCAATTGATGATCACATTTCAAGTAATTGTAAGTATTATGATATAGATAATTTTAACAATGTAGTTAAGGATACTGGTTTTTCCTTTTTCATCTTAATAGCCGTAGTCTTATCCATAATATTGATACCATACGTGTTTATTTGTCTACCCTTAATAATACCTTTTTAGTCTTGGGTTTCTCAGAAACATGGTTTGGTCCACATAATAAAATCACTGGTATGAGTAATTACAAGCTTTTGAGCAACATAGAGAGAACAGGAGAGGGGCGGGGTTTGTTTGTTTGTACATAATAAGTTTCCTGCAGTTATTCGTCATGACCTATCTATTTTTAACGCTGACATTGAAAGTATCTTTGTTGAACTAAATTTTGAATCCATCACTATCTTAGTTTCTGTTATTTATAGACCTCCGCAATCCTCAGTAAATTCTTTTATGATACACTAAAGTTAATCCTCTCAAAAATTTCAAATGAGCATAAAAACTGTTACATTATGGGTGATTTTAATATTGACTTTGCAAAAGATATATCCTTTGATTTTCATAACATATTGTCTTCTTATGGGTATTGTCCTTTAATAAGTATACCCACTAGGTAACTTGTAATTCTGTAAGTTTAATTGATAACATTCTTAGCAATACTAATTTTGATGACTGTATCTCAGGAGTTTTAGTCACTGACATCAGTGATCATTTTCCAATTTTTCACCAAGTTAATGTTTGTACTAACAGAGTTAAAAACAAAGCTATCATATATATACGTAATTATTCTAAGTGTAATGTTGATAATTTTGTCAGTAGAGTTGGTGCAGCAGACTAGAGTTTTATTTTGGCACTCAAAGACGCCAACGCAGCTTATGATTCATTTGTAAATACCATTGATCATATTTATGATAATTGTTTTCCACATATAACTATAAATACTAAAACTAATCGTAAACGGTATCCATGGATAACTTCTGGAATTCTTAAGTCAATCAAAGTTAAAAATAAATTATATAGAAGGTTTCTAAGAAATCCATCTAGTGAAAACAAAACCAACTACAAGAAATATAGAAATAAATTAAATCATGTTATTCGCTTTTCAAAAAAGAACTACTTTAATGAAAAATTTAACAATTGTAAAAATAATGCCAAAAGTACTTGGAGTATAATAAATGAACTTTTAAATAAAAGGTCAAGTAATTCGGTATCCTCATTCAGTGATGGAGACAATCCAGTCACTGACCCCAAAACAATTGCCAATAATTTTAATGACTTTTTTGTCAATATAGGCCCTACTCTTGCTAACAATATAAATGGTAACAAATCCTTTGATGAGTACTTAGAGCCAAACAAGAGCATTTTAAGTTCTTTGTTCCTTAATCCTGTAACAATTAACGAAGTTTTTAAAGTAGCTTATTCGTGTCTTAAATCTAATAAGTCTGCTGGTTCTGACAACCTCAAACCTGGTATAATCAGGTTAGTAATTCATCACATTCTTCAACCTTTAACTCACATTTCCAACTTATCATTCATCACAGGTATTTTTCCTAACAGACTAAAAATTGCTAAAGTTGTCCCCATCTATAAGAAAGATGATCCTCATGTTTATGAAAACTACCGCCCTATATCTATCTTACCATGTATATCTAAAATTATTGAAAGGTTGATGTTTAATCGTATCCTAGCTTTCTTGACAAACACAACATTTTATTTGATGATCAGTATGGATTTAGACCAGGTCATTCTACGGAATCGGCACTTATCTCTGCAATGGATAAATTATATAAAGCTCTTGAACAAAAAGATTCAGCAGTTGGAATCTTCCTTGACCTGTCTAAGGCCTTTGATACCATTGATCATCATATTTTATTAAAAAGTTATCATTTTATGGCATAAGAGGTAAAGCTCTTGATTGGTTTTATAGCTACCTTTCTAATAGGCATCAGTATGTGTATTATAATAATTGCAGTTCTGATCTTTCTCGTGTTAAGTGTGGAGTCCCTCAAGGCTCTATATTAGGACCACTTCTATTTATTTTATATACTAACGATATAAGTAATGTGTCTTCAAAATCATCTTTAATTTTATTTGCAGATGACACAAATATTTTTATCAAGGTAGTAACGCTTATGAGTTACAAGACATTATCTGCTCTGATTTATTATGTTATCATGACTGGTTCTGTGCTAATAAGCTCTCTTTAAATGCAGCTAAAACTAATTATATTGTTTTTGGTACTCTTAGTAAAAATTGGAATGTCACTATCAATTTGAATGGTATAATAGTCCATAAGGTAACCTCAACCAAATTTTTAGGGGTGACCATCGACTCCAATCTTTCCTGGTCAGACCATATTTATTCAATTTGTAACAAAATTTCTAGATCTGTTGGTATCCTTTCTAAATTAAAATATTATATTCCAAGAAATATTCTAAGGTGCTTGTATCAAACTCTTATTTTACCTCATTTGTCTTATTGTTGCAGTGTTTGGTCAAGTGCAACTAAAACCACTTTAAATAAATTAATTGTCTTACAAAAAACAGGCTATTCGACATATTACCAATGCTCATTATCGTGAAAGTACCAGCAAGCTTTTTCTGTCGCTTAATCTTCTGAAATTGCCTGACATCATCCAAATCAATCTTGCAACTATTGTTTATCGTGCAACACATAATGACCTCCCATTTCCTTTGGTTAATCTATTTAAGACAAACAATGACTTTCATTCATATAATACCCGTCAATCAAATAACATTCATTGTCCTCCATGTCGCACTAATCTGATTAGATTTAATACTTGTAATCGAGCCATTGATTTTGGAATTCCATTCCTTGTGACATACAAACTTGTAATTCTCTTGCCAGCTTTCGGAAAATCATTAGACAAAATTGTGTAAAAATTACTAAATACTCTATTACTACTTGTTATATTATATCCGTAACCTTAGGGGTAGGGGATGGGTGGGGAATAGGGTCTGGTATTTTTGGTAGGGGCTGGTAAATTTTTTTGGGGGAGGTGTAGTAACTTCGAAGGGGTGGGGTGGGTAGTTTATGCTAAAATTAACTTACTTTGTAACCAGGAAGTGTTGTACTTAGTTAAGCTCTCCAGAGTTTTTTGCAAGACTTCCTTTCACATACATATTGTATATTATTATATCCTACACCTATCCACATTTCTATATGTTGATAACTGTATTTCAACAATTCAAATATTTGTAAACTCAATTGTATATCTGTATATGTTGTATATTGTTATATGTAAATATGTTGTGAAGAACCAAATAAATAAAGCAAATATGCGACAACCTCTGGGAGTGTTTTCTTTTCTACTTTCTTCAATTTGTAAGTTGTCCCCAGACTGCCAGAGCATCGAAAATGACCAAAACCGATCTTTTTTTATAATTATCTATGTTCAAGACGTACGGTTTAACAACAAGAACACTTTTGAAGGAACGATATTTATCAAATTAAGGGATTCTACTTCACAGTTTTGTGAATTGATGTCCCTAAATGTTTGTTTTGAAATACTAATAAAATCACATTCATTTCCTACCTCCTGATAAGACCAAACATAAACAAAACCGTAACTTTGCAGGATATTTTCTACATTTGAGGCCCATGTTCCTTTACTTACATTATCAAGTTCTAATAGCATATCATAACATCATAACATTTCTTGGTGTATCTATAATTTGGAAGCTGAATTACCTTGAGCAAAAATGTATTACATTTAATAAAAGTATGAATAAATTTATGTCGACCACAGTCTCCAAGAACAGCATACCCCGGAGCACATATCCTGACACCAAGAAAGTGTTTAAAATAATGAATTTGCACCTTTTTAATATTAGGATATTTCTGAATCTTGACACAAAACAGGTAACCTTCCACCTTGGATAGATAGAGTACTAACAGCTTTACTCCAAATATTTATAGTAGAAAGCAATAGACCCAGATACTTATAATTTAAAAGAAAACCGCAATCGATTTTTTGGGCCATTAAAATACCACTTGTCATGTTTACTTAGCCGCCTGTTATTAATAAAGACAACGGTTTTTGTCTTTTTAAGATTAACTTTCATACCACTTAGCTCACAGATTGCAATGTATTAACAGACATTGTAAACCCTGAATGCTATATGTAAATGAGAACGACATCATCAACATGCATAAGAATTTAAGCAATGTCATCATCGGGCGGAGTTTAATGACATAATTATTTTGTTTAACTATTTCGGCAAGTAAATCAATGTATAATGTGAAAAGGGCTAAGGGCATAATCTTATCTAATACCTATGTTTCAATTAAAATATCTTAAGACATGATTACCGTCGCTCACGCACACCTGAAAGTAATTGTACATTGCAAGTATCGAATTAAAAAGTCTTGTTTTTGATCCTAAGTTTGGCAATCTAGTCAGAAAAGTGAATACCTGAAGAGTGAATACCTTTTGTACAATGCTGTGCCAAATAAGTTTGTTATTTACTGTGCTTTAACCAGCACGAAAACTAGCTTGATCTTCATTTATTTTGCTCGATTCATCTATCCAAACTTGAAGTCTATTATTCAATATTGAAGTGAAGACCATACTTATATATGACAATCAAATAATACCTTTTGTAATTCTCAACATCTGTTTTACTACCACTCTTATTCAACGGGATTTAAAATACCTTTTGTCCAATCTGACGGGAATTAATTCTGCACGCAAATATGGTTGAAAAGAGTGTGCATACAAAAAAACAAGGATAATTCAGTGAGTATTTTTTTCAAATTTTATTCATGCAGTATGTTCTTCACATTTAGTATCACATGTAGTAGATTCACGATGTTTTGTTTAAATCCAGTCCGTAATGGATTGTAGAATGTGAACATCTTCTGGGTCATTTATATGTGTCGCTTATTAATATTTAGGACCATTTGGGTTGCATTGCAACATTATGGTTCTTAATCTATGAACTATGTACCCATTTATTATAAAAATATTGAATTGCAGTCAGATTCCAAACGTCAACATTTGCCTTTGTGCTGTGGGCCTGAGCTATTAACATCGAATTAATCTAGCCTAATAATATAACACTACACGAAACACTGCAAATCAGTGCTTCAAAATTTGAATGTTTAATTTGCTAAGCTGCATGGACGTTGTCAGGTAGGCACGTGACCCACAATTTTTTGTCAGATAACGTCATTTAGGGGAAAGGCATTACGGTGAAAAATTGGAGACATATCAGATAATTTAAGCTAATGATAATCATCTGGAAATCTTGTTTCAATTTTCGGGAAATTACATTCATTTTTGATATATTTACATCACATGTAAATTTATATCGATATGCTGATTTACATCGATATGCTGATGACACTCAGATATACGTGTCTGTCGATCCGGTACAGGACCACGTGGATTCCGCCATTAAGCAACTGGAAAGGTGCGTTGATGAAATCAAATCCTGGATGGCACAGAACTACCTAAAACTAAACGACGACAAAACAGAGTTCATGGTTATCGGGACAATATAACAAACAGCAAAAGTGCAAATCTCACACATAAGAATTGCTAATGATTACATAATCCCATCTACGGAAGTCCGCAACCTTGGAATTACTCTGGATTCATCCCTTTCTATGAGCAATCACATTACCTCTGTTTGCAAAGCTGCCTACATTTCCATTTGGAATATAAGTCACATTCGCAGTTGTTTAAACCAAGAGACTGCTGAAAAATTAGTACATGCCTTTATTACTTCAAAGATAGATATCGGAAATTCCCTGTTGTATGGCATCACAAAAACACAGCTGAGGCGGCTTCAAAGAATTCAGAATAATGCGACAAGATTAATAACCTTCACTAAGCCTCCTACTAATAATACACCAGTTTTGTGTAAACTTCACTGGTTACCAGTTGAACAGCGTATTGTATTCAAGGTAGCCTTGTTCGTTTACAAAATTTTACATGGCTCTGCGCCATCTTACCTGTGTGAACTCGTTGACCTATATGTTCCAGCACGTGAGAACTTGCGTTCATCGTCTCAGGTTCTGCTTCAGGAGAGAGTCGCGAGAAGCCAATGGGAATCAAGATCATTTTATGTCGCAGCGGCCAAAGTGTGGAATGATCTCCCACAAACTGTTAGATCCGCTAGGTACTTGGACAGTTTTAAAACTGGTTTAAAAACATTTCTTTTCAAAAAACTTTCTTGTTAATGTTGTACTGTTTTATGTTTATTCCAGCCTGGGATGAGTTTGAACTGTTTTACTGGCTTGGTTTTTGCAAAGCGCCATGAGCGCCTTTTGGCGGATACCGGCGCTTTATCAAGTATACATTATTATTACTATCACGTTTCTCGATATTTCTTTCATTTTCGGCAAAGAAAAATCAATTTGTGATAATTCGATTTTTTAGATGATCATACAGGAAACAAATATTATAAGATGCTTTGATTTTTTGCTTACACACGATGAAGTTTACAACTAAGGCTTTCTGATGATACTGGAAAATTTGTTAGAAATGTCATTTTTTTCAAACTGTGGAGAAATTTGCTTCAATGTTCTGTCGCGACGCGAATTTTGCTTTAATGGGCGTAAAAACGCCCTTTCAATCAATTTCCAGTTATCATCTGCATAGCCATGCAATGACGATGCTTTTTTGAAAACAAGAGATCAAAATGTTTCTTTTCCTTTTTTGTATTCAATTTTGTTTAAAAAATTGCTCGCCGCGTCGCGTTCGGTGTGTAACGGCCTTTACTGCTTAGGCGAGGAACAAAATGTTTAAGGAAAAGAATTAGAAAAAATCCAGAATACAAACAGGACATTAGAATAGTGGCATGCACGAACTTCTCAATCAATTCGAATACAATTATTTCAATATTCTGACTTTTACTGGAAAGTAAAATAATTTTGCAGCTAACTTCAAATATGTTACTTATCATACTAATTGAAAGCACATCTTTATGAACTTCCTGACATTTGGATACCTCGATCTTTGACGCGCGCGCGATAACAAATGTTTAGACTAATGTAACCATAATCAAATATAACTACAAAAAGGGGTATGATACTAGTAATATAATTGTAAAATAGCGCCTTACATTTTCTACCGCCTTTGAAAAAAACTTTAATTACGAAGGGAAAATTAAAGAAAGGTTTTCTTTCGGGAGAGCAAATGATATAAGGAAACGAATTAAGCAAACAAATCAGAATGCAAAAGGACAATAGATTAGAAGAATACTTTTCAATCAACTTCAATGCATTTTTTTATATTTTCTAATTATTACTTGAAAGGAAATAATTTTGCACTTATACCTAAAAATGGTATTTATCGTATTAATTGAAAAGAAATAGTTATCTACTTGGTAACTTTACGCTTGTTGGTTCTTTGATGTATGTGGGGGTATTCAAATTTATCAAAATGGAGTACCTAGAGTCAAATATCACTGTAAAAGAAGGTATGATAATGATAACATAATTAAAATTTAGCGCCTTACATATTCTACTGTCTTTGGAAAATACATTTATTTGAGCAATGTTGTCTGTAGTTGTTATTTGCTTTGTGTGGGAGTGTTCACATTAATGGCAAAAGAGGAACTAGATTCAAATATACTTACAAAAAAGGGTATGATTATAGTAATATAATTGCAAAATAGCGCCTCCCATTTTTCTACTGCCTTTGAAAATTAAGTGTAATGACGAAGGGAAAATAACAGCAGTGTACTTGAACATCATATTGAACATTCCTTTTTTGAGAGAACAAATGATTTACAAAAAGTAATTGAAAAAAAAATCAGAATATAAAGAGGACTTTAGATTAGATATATGCATGAGCTTTTATTCAACTTTAATACAATTGTTTTAATATTTTCTGACTTTTTACTTGAAAGGAAATTATTATGCAGTTATACTTCAAAATTGTATTAACTGAAAAAGATAGTCGTCAGCTTAGTAACTTTACGCTTGCTGGTTCTTTGATGTGTTTGGGAATGTTTACATTTATTGAAATAGAGTAACTAGAATCAAATATCACTGCAAAAGAAGGTATGGTAATTGTAATATAATTATAGATTAGCGCCCCATATTTTCTACTGCCTTCGAAAATACGGTTATTTGAGCAGTGTTAATTTGTAGTTGTGCAAAATTTCCAAAATTTGTAAGACAATCTTTACAGACTTCAACTGGGGCTGCTTACCATTGAATACGCACAGACGCAATTGGGTGTTTTACTTCGATTTACAGTATGACAATTTAACAGAAACAAAAAGAATGTCAAACACTTTAAGAAACATGACATTGCAATTTACTCAGATCCATTGAGTTCATGATCCTTAAAGATAAAAAGGAAGACATGTGAATATGTATGAATGGAAAAAGTGTTTTTGTTATTAGCATAATCTCTCACTGTAAAACTGTCATTTGTCAGCAGTATGTTATTTGTCAGCAATAATTACTAAGAAAATGTATCAAAAATATTTTCTACTTGAAATGTATTTCCATTTTGAAACAAATTCAAAACAGATGTTTAAGGTAAAATGAACATTGTTAGTTTAAAAGAGCATTGCGAAGATCAATATACAAGGTTACATAGGTTGTAAGTGGAATATTTGGTTAGCTGATATACTAAGTGAAAACGGTACCTGGGACATATTCAGTAATCAGAGGATACAGCAGAAAAAAGAGAAAGATTAGAGTAATGATTGGCAGTGTCAAGAGTGAATTGGGGAAAAAGTATGATTTAGTATACTTTTGAAATGTTATTTGCATTTCATAACCCACTTTGTATTTCTGGTAATTAAATCAAAGTATCACCTACTTTGTTAATTAGAAGAAAATAAACGTTCTCGTGTCAGAGCATTTTGTATACTTGTGGATAAGGTAAAGTACAACATTGGAAGGAAATATACTGAGACACGTGATTTGCTAATATACTAAGTAAAACTGTTTGCTAAATTATTCATCAATAAAAGGTAGTGCATTGTGACAAGGTATATCAGCAGGACTGAGTAGGAGAGAAGAGTGTAAACAAGGTGAAAAAAGAGTAAGAAAGCAGGCGGGTATTGAATAAACTATGAATGCAAGAAACGGTGAAGGAGAGGATCGAGAGGAAATGTAAAACTGTGGAAATTAAACTTTAAATGGGATGAAAGAATTAATAGACATATGATGAGAACAGTTAAGAAGGATATGAAGATTTGAGAAACACAAGAGCCAGTAAAAAGTAGTAAGAAGTAGGGACGAGAAATAAAATTACGGTGGGAAATTACAAAGGAAAGGAAAGTTGGAAAATGAATTACCTTGGCAAACCACGAAATCACAATTTTGATCATAGGGATAGGAAGGTAAAGATACTAGATTCAGAATAAATGTTGGAAATGGTGAGAACTGCCCTGTTTTCAAAAGACGACGTAATACAAAACTAAGAATTGCTAAATACAAGGATTGCTTGATATAATGTTTTAAATACAAGGAGTAGGGTAAGTGGTTTGGAGTGAAAAACATGTCAAACTTAATGGAATCTATACATTTTGATTGATCAATCAATATCTATAATACTTGGCTCTGTTGTCAATACCTGAGGTACTCTAAATTGATGAATTCTTAGTAAAAAGGTTTCTGTAGTCTGACGATTATAGCCCAGAAACTGGAGTCTAAGTAGATCACGTAATACGCTTGTACTAAAGCTAATGCATATTTTAAGATATGAAAGAAATAAGTATACTGATTTTTTTTCTTTAAAGAGATGACAGTTGCTATTTTTGTTAGCTAGGAAATTTGAAGGAACCTATTTTATAAACTTAGTTCCTCTACTCTGGTATTACTCTTATGATGGTGTGTAATTTTGCTTGTTTACTCCCATGAATGGCAATCCATTTTACATTGAAAATCTTACAACAGCGAATACACGTGATGAATTTATGATCCCGCTTAATGCAAAGCGTTCCCATATATATGTATATACTACGAAATAGCTTACTTTTTGGGGCTCGTTTCCAGTCCAATTGATATAGTCATTTCCGTTTCTTCTTTTCTTTGCTTCATCCGCGTCTGCCATTTTGTAATATGCAAAGTAATTGTAAATTATTCAATATCTACAGACAAATTGATACGTATAAAAAGCTTCCGTGGTGTGACCTGTGACCTTAAAGAAATGTATCATTAATACACGTTACACGTCTTTAAATATATTCTAGCTTCATCAAATGTGCAACATTTTATTTCCAATTTGAAGTTCAAATTTTTGCAAGATAACCTTGATTTCTATTTATGGTATTTCGCTTTAGATATTTTTTATTGTGAAGTAACAATTACATGTATTTAGATCCTCGAAATTATACACGTGGGTCCTGTAGATGATACAATTAGAAAAAGCGCCACCAATTTTTACAGAACACCATTAGAACTTGATTTTAATTTGTTTAACATTTTTAAGTGTTTCCCTTACCCAAATCGCGTCCTCTCAGATCTGGGGTACATAATTTCTTAAACAAATGTGCATAGTGTCTCTGCCATGCTATGGCGTGTTTAAATAATGTAAATATCGTCGAAACTTGCCGTTAGTCGCACATTTATTTCAATAAAACTAGAAAAGTTTATGTAGTTATGGTGTGAAGAATGATGTAAACGGTAAGCAAAATTGTTAACGTCACAGTTAGTCGTACGTTGACATGTGTCATGTAGATCAAACCTTCATGCTTTAAAGTTCTTAGATATAGCTCTGAAGTATAACAACCCTTAACAATCCATGTTTACACTCCGTTACGAAAATTTATCACGAGGATGACCAAATTTCTCCTGAGATCTCACGAGAAATTGGGACATCCTTGTGAGTATTTTTTTTTTTTTTGTAAAGGAGGAATCTAAAGTAACACATATACGTTTGAGCTAGTAATTTGTTTTGGATTATATATTTACAGTATACCGCTGGTGCATAGCATTTTGTAAATGACATGTTTCAAATGGATCATGAGCCCAGACAGCACACACCGTCGGGCCGATGTTAGCGAAAGGTTGGCCAACGTTGGTTACCATGTTGGATTGGTAAGCTGATGTTGGACCAATATCGGTCCAATGTAATGAGCCAAACGTTGGCTAACAGTTCGATAGAATGTTGGGCAAACGGCGCCCACATGAGTACCGAACTTACATCCAACGTTTCCTCACGGTAGGGTCGACGTGAAAATGAAACAATTTGCCAGAATTGACCCAACATGATTGGGTGTAAATGGTACATATTTCTTCTGAGTTTGAAACTATCACGACCTACATGAAGTTGCATTATCTGATTATTGTACAAAAGCATGTATTGAAAGTGAAAAATTGAACACGCTCAAATTCAATCTAATAACGGAACTTAGTACTAAACCACGTCATTATATTACTTGTATTTTCTTTCAAACTTTCAAAGTACATCGACCTGTTTACTGTCCACCTTAAACACTTACAGATATACTGACATCACCCACCCTTGTGTCAAATATTATCATATCATTTCATAAAATGAATGAAAGTGAAGAGAAAATTACATTTTCATCTCTACATTGGTTGCTATTATTTTTTCATTATGCAGCTATCACAATTGTCTAGATAAATATTGAGAATCATATCGTATTTCTTTATTACTTTTATTCCACGTGAAGTAGGGTTTGGGAGATATTTTATATTCATGCAATTATTCTCTCTTATTAAGTGTTTTGGAATTATCCCAAATTAAAGAAGCTCTCACAATGTTGGAGATTATACTTTAAGTCTCTCTTCTGCTTAATGAAGTACATTGTTATCGAAGATGCTTGATGATGAAAAGGGAAAGGTTGGAATAGGTTCTAACGTGCCATGCATGTGTATTCCTCTAGTTAAAGGGGGAAGCTCATATCAAGAAATTTGCTTGACCCATCACCAATAAATTTGATACACATTAGAATGCTAGAACGTCATTTCCACGACGGTAATTTTTGGCTCGTCTGTGATTGTACATATTTTGACCAATCATAAACGATGGATTGACGAAAGGATACGGTATCCGGCCTTTAATCGAGCTTTACTCGGTAATTGTATTGAATTGATAGGCAATTTAAAAACTTTCAGTTTGCTAAACGAGGTCAGACGAGGGTAACAAAAATAAGGAACCAAGAAGTCCTCTACAATTTGGATACAAACTGATAAGGTTTCATTTTCTTGATGTGTTCTTATATTTCCAATCAACCTATTAACCTATTATACTATGAATGTGATGTGCGTCCATACCTCTGCAAGGAAAAACGTTAACTCTATTATATAATCATTTTAGTGGAATGACCCTGCTGATATATTAGTACCATGGGGATATTACCGAATGAAGCAGTCTTTCCATTATCCATAAATTCGCTGGAGAGAAAATACCATTTGAAAGTGTTTTTATTACAAATATACTGCTGCAGGTAGGTTCAGTACAATGACAGTATGGTGTACCATGGGGTACTAGAGATATATAGCAACATAAACCACGATATGTGTGCAAAAGCAGGAAATCATAGACAACTATATTATGTATAAAGAATACAATAGTGGCTTTAAAAACTAGTGAATGAAATTGTGCTGAAAAGTGTGGGGTCAGTAAATTCTAACCTCTTTATCTGAGTTGTTTAAAATTGTGCTGAAAAGTGTGGGGTCCGTAAACTCTAACCTCTTTATCTGAGTTGTTTGAAACTGTGCTGAAAAGTGTAGGGTCCGTAAACTCTAACCTCTTTATCTGAGTTGTTTGAAACTGTGCTGAAAAGTGTGGGGTCCGTAAACTCTAACCTCTTTCTCTGCATTGTTTGAAATTGTGCTGAAAGGTGTGGGGTTCGTAAACTCTAACCTCTTTCTCTGCATTGTTTGAAATTGTGCTGAAAGGTGTGGGGTTCGTAAACTCTAACCTCTTTCTCTGCTTCGTTTGAAATTGTGCTGAAAAGTGTGGGGTCCGTAAACTCTAACCTCTTTCTCTGCGTTCTTTTGAAAATTTCGGAAAGATGCTCCTGGAGCAATTCGTACTCAAAATATTGACAAAATATAATCTTTTGACATTTAAACATTTATTTTCTTCTACTCATTTTATTGTACTACATGATTCTGGAATGACAAATAATGGCATATAAATATAACAATTGAAGTTGTAGAAAGAAAAAAGAACATACTATAAAGTTTATTTTAGTTTGTAGTGAAGACGGGGATTACCATAAGTGACTTGCAGTACTTACCCAGGTTTTTGCTTTTTTGTTAATAATATGCATGTGACCTAATGATTGGCTATTTTGAATTTTAAGATGATTGATTTACTTTTATTAATATTTTTTTATTTGTGTATGAGGAGTAACTGACATGTTGCACGTTCATGAATTAAAGGATAAGTTTAATTTTAACAGCCCAGAAAGGCCCTACATTTATTTTCACCAATTATTCCTTACTTTTAAGGATTATAGAGTAAAGAATTATCTAAGAGACTAAATTAGTTTTCTTTTGTCTCCAATTGAGTGCAATTGATGCTGATATTTTTGCACAGCAATGAAAGTGTAACACATGTTTTATATCCACTTATACAATTATGCGGTTGATAAACGTTTCAGTTGTAAAAGTTTCCAGACCAAACGAAAGATTTTGCCTAACAAATCCAGACATTTAATATGTATTTATCTAAAAATCAAGATAAATGATTTTCTTAAACTCGTGGTTGTTTTTAAATTTGTACCATACTAAAAAATTCATAGTTTTCATGCAATGTGTGTTAAACTTTATACAACCGTCTGAAATGAAAATATATAGGACCCGTGGTGCAGAAATGCACTCCTTGGTGTTCAGGCTACAATCAAAATATACAGATACACAAGGAGTTAGTTACTTTATGCTATAGAAACTGTACAATGAATAACATACCAGTATTTTGGGTTCTTAAATGACTGCATAGTAAGAATTGGTCCTCTTATTTTAAACCATAATATACCTTTTACCCTAAGTGATGGATATTTTGAGAAATCACGAGTTACTAGACCTTTTCTGGTGACAAATGCTTATGCCAAATAATCCCTGTTTATAAAAAAAATCAAACCCTCCAATATTTTACAATAATGTGTTACAGCTATTAAAGGTCTTTGGACAAGTAAATACGTTTTCTGTTCAACCACGTACCGACAGTCAGGGAACAGCCTGATGAATAGGGTAAGAAAAAAGGCGATGCTAAATAGGTGAATACTTTTAAAAATTTATAGACTACCAGTAGTCAAAATTTTACAGTAGACCAATGGAAGTTTCAACAATCTCGACATGAAAAAGTCAATTTCCGATATGCTTTAGAGCAAGCTCGAACGACCTCACGTAAGAATGTCTTTTTTATTCAACGAGAAATAGCAGAGGCTTAAAAACAATGGATTTACATTAAAACAGAGACTGTCCCGTTCATATATCACAAGAGTAACACACACACATATCTACAAAAAGCTGTAAACCGATTTTAATGAAATTCTTTCCTTTTTAAGTCTGGGATTTCCTTACTTTTTAGGATAGGCAGTATCCTTCATTTTTAAGTACAGAGTATGCATGTCGATAACGTAGCCTTATTCTGAGATATACTACCTGTAATACTGAACAGTTTCCAAAACGATTTTCTTAATCTAAACGATGGCCCATAATAGAAACATTCACTAGAATATTCGTGCTTTGTTTGTTACAAAAGCCGATAAAAACTTACAGGTCCTTCGGTGTTTTAATCCCTACACTTGACAAGTACGCTCAGAATGCTGCATCATGGGTAAACCCGTCTAATGGTGGTTCCCATAATGTTTTTTGTCCTTACTAGTAAATGATTATGTGGTACTTAAGGTCAGGGATCTCCCAAAATGTTCTTTAATTGATTTTGTGCATTTTAAATCAATTTAGCTAATGTTGCTTCTCCAAATGCCTTTATATATAAAAAGGATGTAAAACGCAATATAAGTTAAGAAAAAGTCTATTTTAGGGTTTGGTCCTCAAGGGACTGGGCCTGCAAACGAGACACGAGTTAACCCAACTTTGACCGATATATCCCTTTTTTGAATTTGTATCATAAAGAAACACATTGTAGTAACTCGCGGAAAGTTTAGCATCTATTATGAATATTGTCAAGTAAAAGCATAATCTGGTCCTCTTTAAAAATTCATGTGATACTTATTTAGGTATTGACAATTTTCAACTTAATGTTAATGCACATTATTAAGTGCTTTTATTATTTTCCCGGTCTTTGTATTCCCTTACAAAAAAAAAAATCGACCAAGGAAATGGTGGTCCTCTACTTTACCTGGTTGTTTTTTATCAATAAAATACATAAGGATTTTCCACCTTTTCCATGAGTGTCTGACAAGAGTGCATTTGAAGTATTCCCTGTTTTCCCATGTTTGACAACCATTGACAACTATTGGTTGGTTGGGCTACAACAGTACAATAGCCACCTTTCCCAAGGTTTATTTGACATTCATTTCCCCTATATTTTGCATATAAAAACCAACACTTTGATGTGGGAAAAGATAATTTTCTAGGGAAATCTGATAAAGGCAGGAAAAGGTGGAAAACTATAGACTACCACCACATGAAATACCGGAAATGGTTGTCAAAAATGAAAGTGTTTTTAATGTATGCTAATGGTTGTCATAAAAGTGGAGTGGAAATTTAAACAAATTTGTGGTCAGGTTTTTGTAAGGGTTTAATCAGTTGTATTATGAGGTTAACAAAAGGATGCAGTTTATTCTGATATTTACCTAAATACTGAGCAGTTATGGGAAAACTCAATAACTTTGATTAAAATGCAGGCTAACTATTTTCGGTTATTCACCGTAAAAAGCAAAATATAATCATGATTTTAAGTTAATACCGAAACAGTCGAATGCTGCGTTAGGGTGTATCTTTACCTGTATACCACTGACATTGTTATACGTCATACTAGTAATTCAGCTATGAATAAGTGTTTCGAAAAATTGTCAGAACTGTACGAGAACACGCAGTCGGTAAAATGTACACCCATTGTCTGCATCCATCAATTAGACATCCAGTTTAACAAATGGGCAGCTTTATTAACTTAAAAGCCTGAATTTTTCAATCAAAGTATATTACCATGGCAGCAATATACTTCAAATACCCGACATACAAAACTGAACACCCAGTGCAATATACTGTCCAAAATCTATCACAATAAAACTCTACAGTGAATAAACTTAAGACCTACTTTTCAACATATTTAAAGGAACGAAGCAGTGAGCTAACTTTGTCAAAGCATTTCACATTCTCAAGGTGGTTTGATTAAACATGGTGTAAGTCAGTACATGAGAAAGGCATTTATGTTTTATTGAACAATGCAGAAGTTTTCTTTTTCAGCGTTTAAACTAAATGCAAGTTGAAAGTGAAAGTTTCACATCTTACATTCTTCATTTTTTTTTTCTTCAAAAATTTGAATACTACTAACAATGAAGGTTTTGGTTAGGATCTTTCACAGAATATTTAATTGTTAAGTGGTTGTATATCAATATTTTCTCTTTCATTTTTTACATATCATTTAAAAACACAATAATAAACAACAGCAAAATTCACAAATTAGATTAAGAGGAAGATACATTGGGGTGGATGAATTTCACAAGGAGTTGGTTGATACAGTCCTTTGAGCTATGTATTCCATGGCGTCCTGTGATACCGAAACCATCCCTGAAATATGACAAAGAAAGTATAAAAGTGGTTAGAATATGCAACGGTTGAAAAACAAAATAATCAAATAATTAAAAAAAAATCATTCCAGGCGAAATTTAAATGCAATTATTACTCAGATCCTAAATTAAGGTTCCCATAATGCACCGCACGTCTCTTTTGAAATAAAAAAATGTGAATACTCTTAAATATGATACAAAAACCAATAGTTTTCTATCTCAATTTCGAAATGGCTAAATTCAATCAACGCAATCTTTATTATGGTTTGGAGATTTTTACATGTAAAGCTATATCAAAAGAATTATTGGATACTCGGATCTTCATTCAATTTTTCATATAATTGCTGTATAAAAAATAGTCTTGTTGGTCAAAATTGATTGGTTTGGAGAAAAAACTAGTGTATTTGTAAGATAATCCTTGGTTCTAGAATCTCTCAAAGTGATGAATGCTGAAGGAAAGGTATCTTACCATCAATAAATTCAGAAGTGTACGCCACGGTGTGCTGGTAATTCAATTCGGTGTTCAATTTCCCTTATTGATTACGAGTAATCTGTGACGTTATTGATAACACATCTAGGCTCATATGTTCGGTCCGGCCAATGTGTGATCGATAACATCGCTTATTTCTGGCGATTAACAGGAAAATTGAAAACCGGAAGTGACGTTCACTTCTGAATGTCTTGATGGGACGACACATTTCCTTAAACTTAAACTTACTTTCTAAATTGTTTCCGACATTGAAATGAGCTGAATTTACTCTGAGAAAAGTTATATTCATTACACGGAGGCGGATATTCCACTGTTTAGAGGTGACATATGACCCGTCCCGCCCACTACGTTGGTGAAAAACAATAGAGTACTATCACTTTGAAGTGCTCAAGTGAAACACAGAAAATAGTCTTGATTTCGCTTCATCAGCTGAACATTTTCATGTTACCCTTCCAATCTTGAAAATAATTGTCCCCCTTGAATGATAGTTTATAGTTCAAGCCATGAAATTGTTTATAGTTGAACATGGAGTATGTGATGCATATTAGTTTCTACCAATGAGGGGCTTAGAATAAGAAATAAAAACAAAATGAAGGATGTTACTCTGACACCATTGTGGAATTTGATAAATCGAAGATGGTTTTCAAATAGATTGTATTGAAATGTTTTCAAGGAGTTGAAAGGATGCCCTTTGGAGAGAAGCATGTTTACTGCAAGCTTAATCAATAGTTTCAGGTTCTCACCGGGAGTAAAATTAAGGAAGGGAGTCATTTCAGTTGCAGAATTTTTTAATGGATATGTAACAATGTTTCTAATGATTTATTAATATGAATACCGTATAACAAAATAGGCAACAATATTGATTGGCAGCCAATTTAGCCACCATGTTGAAACAATAAATTGCAGTTATTACTCATCTTCAGAAAAGCTTCTGTTTTAATTTTTATCACACATTTCATTGCAATGAGTAGATACTGCAAAATTTTGATATGTTTGTACCACTGTTTGTACAACTTTTATTACAACCGTTTTCTACTATTTACATGATATCAATATACACATATAAGGCTTTATATGGTTGAGGGGATCCTCGAAACGCTCAAAAGAACTTGTAAGAGAGGTAACCCTTTACAAACTACACAGAAACATATTACAAGTGTCAAAAAGAAAATGTTACAAGAATAAAGAATAGAAAAGAAAATATTACATAGACACTGCCTAATGATACATAAAAAAAAACCTTACAGGAATTTATTACAAAGACGGTAATGTGTTACTTTACATTTGAATGAGGATAAATTAAATAGAGTTAAATGAAATGGGTAGGGAGTTCCAATTTGTAATAAATAGTAGAGTATTTAACATAGTGTCGACTACTTGTTGGAGAGAATCAGGGAATGGAAAGTACTTTAGCATATTAGGTATTGTAATCATGAAAAGAACTATTTGAACAAATTGGCTAAGTTACGTGATAGATTATCATTCAAGTAGTTGAATACAAAGATTAGTGTGTAGTACTTTAAAGACTAGTTCAAACATGGTAATTACATTACTGTTACGGAAGAGATGATTAGAATGACTATTGTAGAGAATACCATATTATTGCACGCAGCACTTTCTTTTGTAGAATGTAAAGCTTATTAATATAAGTAGGATAAGTGTAAGCCCAAACAATACAACAATGCGATCAAAAAATGGTAAAATAGGAACATTGTATATGTATTAACAATGTTTTAAAAGGAAAAGATGTTCTTTAAGCGATGAATTATACCAATGTTTTAGAAACTATAATACTGATATTCTGAATATGTGGAATCCAAGTCGTTTTTGTCTAGATTAAGACCAATAAATTGTGTAGAATGAGAAAGGGGAACACGCGAGTTATCATTAATAATGTCAAGATCGGAAGATCCAATTTGTTTTTGTTGAGGATGAAAAATAATGGTGGTAGATTTTTTAGCATTTTTGTTAAGTTTAATGGACCTGAACGAAGAAGTAATTTTGGGGATTTCAGTATTAATATCGTTAAGTAAAATATTTACTTCGCGGCCTTTATGAAGTAGATCATTGTCTGCATACAAAATCAAAGGGAATTTGGGAGTTACATTTGGGAGATCGCTTATATAAATGAGGAAAAATAGGGGTCCAAGAATAGAACCCTGGGGAACACCGCAGTGAATAGTCTGCTTGGGAGAATGAACACTAGATAAAGAAACATCTTTATGAATTTAACTACTAAACCAAGATAATGTAGTCCCCTGATACCATAAATATTAAACTTGATTAGAAGAATTGAATGGTCAAGCGTATCAAAAGCCTTGAAAAGATATACAAATATTCCAGCAGCTAAATACGATAATAGGTGATGGGCAGAAAAGGACCTTTCTAAATAGGGAGAAATATACCGGACTTAAGAGTTCTAAATTCAGAAGTTGACATATCACACAATATAAGGTTGCTTCTGGAGGATCGTTACAAATAAGTAAACAAATAAACAAACAAACGAACAAATAAAAAAGTATACAAATAAAATACAGACAAATATATTTCTTTTTAGAGATGATCATTATTTTGAAGCTCATTACCGATTTTGTGAGACTTGAAGGGTTTGTTAGTGATTCCTCCAAACTATTAAGATTGTCGTCACTACAACGGCGACGATCACAACTGCAATGAGTATACGCACACGACAGCAATAGCTCTAAGGAAAAACCAAAAAATTGTTTAATATTAAAATAGATTTTTAAAAATGTTTTATTATCCCTTCATGATAATAAATATCATATTAATAATCGTGCTGTGTGTATTGAAATGAATTAAGATAAATTTAAAGTATTTTACCAAAAATAGATTCAATTCTCCTTTTAAAAAATTCCTCAACTTTTTACTGCCTTATAGTTCTAAAGCAGACTTTCCTAAATTTAAATTTCATTGAAGGCAGATGATTATTAGTTTTCTGCTGCATCCAATATGTCAATCCAATGTTTTGTAAGATTTTGATAGAAATTTTAAATCAAAATATGTATAAAGTAGGTAGCCGGTTTTGATCGCTTAATAGAATAGTTATTAAACTGATCTTCAACAGACAACGAAAAACGTTATTTTCTAAATGGTAATGATAAGAACCTCAAACATCCCTCGAAAATTAGTGTTGAAATCTTTGTCGTTAACGTTGTTTTAAAATAATATCTATAAATTAGTTTTTCGGTACAGAAACAACAATATGAACAACATTTTTGTTTAAATTAACTTCGCTTCTGCTACATAAAACAAATCCAAGCAACAGCCATTTTCATAGAATATAAGCCTTATACCACTTACTTTGTTATTATGTTTGCACGACTCGTTTCCTGAAGTTGAACAAAAAATACACTGACTAACCAACTTGCATGTGTCGTTTTCCATTTTGTATGGCTTGTGAACCAAAATATGTTTTTTTGAGAGAGAATATTGTCAGGTAGTGTTAGCTATGCGATACGCTAAATTATTGTATGAAATTTACTTTTTTTTTAAATAATATATCTTTCTTCTAAAATGGGTAGTTCCCAAAGATGACTCATCAGAAGCTTACCGCATTAAGAAACACTATGATTGGCTCGATTGAAAATAAAAAAATGCAAATCAATACATTTCTTTGTTATGGGAATCGGTGTGAATATTAAAACATTGGCAGTCGTTTTAGCAAAACATTTAGAAGTCTCAAACATGTTCTTCTTTAATTCAGATATGCATCAGTTTTTTGCTTTGTAATATTTCGTAGCAGAATATCCGTAGAACTATTTTATATCATTTTCATGCCCCGTATCATTGCATTGCATAAAATCAAAAATAATTATAACGATTCCCCCACTCCCACCCTCCCATATGTTTCCAGGATTCCAAGATATTCTATTTAACGACCAATATATTGATTATAAACATCTGTTTTATCAACAACTTAAAACACTTTAATTTAGTAATTGGCATATTTAATTTCAAGTGACCTGGCGAGTTCAAAATCTATCACTTATTACCATTCATTCAATTCGTTCGGCAAACGCACTTGCAATAGGTGAAAAATGTATGTATTAAATGTTATATTATGTTGCTGTAAGCATTGCCATGTTGTAAATATTGAAAGGCCGGTGGCCTATCAATTAAATAAACTGAATTGAAATGGTATTGAATAGCTGAAATCTCGTTATTTTTTTGCTGTTATTTCTATTAAACAGGTATTAAGATATAATCAAGATAAAACTCACACCAATTGATCAAAATTTTAATTCAATCTTTATATCACTGTGACCAAAATAGATGCACAACAGCGCACTACTGCAGGTTATATCCATATCAGTGTAATACAAATTGCAATTTCATATCATTACAGACCATTTTCACCTTTTTCATTAATCATAGCCAAGTACACAGTAAATACCATTAATATGGTACAATAAAATACGCTATTCTATTACGACCTTTGGCCTTTCTACATCATTCGTACCGCTAGAGTGAGTTTAAACAATATACAATGTAAATAGAAACATTGTTTATGACCACGTACGCAACAACCCTTACTTTGTATATTGGCTAAACAGTGAAGCGAAGCCTAACATACATCGATTTAGCATATGTTCAATAGAATGATTTTTTGTGTGTGATAATTCAATTCCATACCTAGCTGAAAAAGTTGTGTCATTTACTATAGGAAGACCTTTTGGGAAAGAAGGGAACTTAACGAAAATCAATGGTTGTCTGACTTACTACGTTCGCTGGTGTTCACAACTGTGTAGGCGGTAAACACAGTAAACGGAAAAGTATTCCTGCAAAAACAATCCTGGTGTCTTGCAGATAATATTAGGGTGAGTTTGTTAGATTCTTAAATTGATCATTTTAATACACGAGGGGTGGAGCAAATCTATATGTTCATAACGTTAACAAACAACCAACATTGTATCAACACTTCATAGGACATATTCGCAATATGGTCGATAAGTGTGTCAAAAAATCTGTTGAGTTGCTTTTTATTAGGCTACTAAGTTTGTCCGTAAACATGCGTCAATTTGTAGAAAGATTCACTCATGAATCTTTTGTGTAACTTTTTCGTATACTATTTACTGCAACTAAGCTTGATAAAATACTACAGCAGTAACAGGTTAACAGAACAAATATCAAATGAAGTCAAAATTACCCTAAATGTGATAGTTATTAATTGAATAGGATATGTAAATATGGCATTTTGCAAAACAACGAATTCTTTTAAAGGAAGTAAAAAGTATAATCCTTTATGTGTGTTTCAAACGGATATTTGTCTATATATAACCAACAGAAAGTCAACTGTTACAGTTGAATTCTTCAAAGTGCACAAAACTGAATGAAACGACAACCCTGGAATACCTATAGCAAACCCAGTTAGAGCTATATGTTGCAACATACAACGTAAATTGATCTTTGCGTCCTTCGTCAAACGTAAGAACTGCCAAAACAAGAGTAACTATGGTAACTGTGTGCAATAGTCCATTGTTAGTGTGAAAGAGCGTTAAGAAACTACTCATGTTTTTTAAAGGCCTGCTTTCTGCCTTGTTTAATCAATTGAAATATTGATGGAAAAACAAATAAAAGATTCTTTACACAAAATTCAAGGACTGAAACATAAAATATAGTGTTATGTATTAGCATGGTTGCGCTTAGATTGTATTGCAAATTGTATATCATTATAGTTAATCTAACTTGCAGGACTAATATAATAGCATTTTGATTCTGAAGAAAAAATATGAGGCTACTTTATATGCACGCTAAGGGTTATTATTTAGTCTCTAAGGCAGATATCATGACACAAAGACACTTATTACACCGGACAAAACGGCAAAGTTGTATGAAAATTAGGTATCCAAAAGGAAACAGCAATATTGTAATCGCTACATGACATAAAACAAACATAAAAATACACTTAACATTTTCTTTTAAAAGCCAAAATAAATGGGTTAATTTGTTTCCAAAATTAACGAAATACCTAAATCCAATGGTTTATTGTTAGCATACATACAACAGTTGGTTTGGTGGTCGTTCTTAGTCTCTTAATGTGTATAGAATAAAGGAGATAAGTCTTCCAGATCGTTATAAGTTGCAAGTAATTAAGCCTTTTATATTTACAATAGAACCAAATTTAGATAACGCATTTAACCAATGCATGATTTGCTTCTGCATTGCTTTTTTTTTTCCTTTGCAAAGGACAGGTTATTGTATGCATTATCATGTCATTGTGCTATAACATCAATATTTACCCTCAGATAGTAGAATTTAGTGCTATTTTAAGCTTACAGTTAAGCGGACCTATTAATTTCTTGTTTGCAACACACATAGATGTTTCAGACTTTAGACGTTGTAAAGGTTATTTTGCATAAACTGATACGTGTTTTTTTAATTTCTTTATTTACGGCACAACAATTTTTTAGTTTCTATGTACACATAGGCATATAAATGAAAATTAAATGTATTTTAAATGTGTAATATTCATTTGTCATAAATTCTTAATATGAAATACGTTTTGTATATCAGGCCAATACCTGATGAAAGATAAGCTGACATATTATAACTAATCAAATTTTCTTGAAAAATTACCTTCTATCAATATATAGTGAAATTCAAAACAAGCACAAACATGTACAACTGAAATAGGATTTTCGTTTTACAGAGAAGCATTCATAAAATTGAATACCATTATTTACATTTGTGATCGACTACAACTGTACCATACTTAGTTACTCTCATTTTATGTTTAATGGCATAAGTAGAGTTTGCATACATTTATTTATATTTTTGGCCCAGTATAAATTATACCCAACACTTGCAAAAATTGTAGTTCTAGCGCTTTCCAAAGTCAACGAAATTTCAAAAGACCTAAAGTAAATATGAAGTTTAAGATTTCCTTTTGCAGGATATGTATGAATACTTCGTAATGGAATCTAAACCTTAAGCAGTTGCGTTGTTAATGTAGCTATGCTATCTAATCTTCATAACAATCTCAATTCCAAGTAGATCTACAGCAGATTGTGTTCACGGTATTATCACGTGGCTTCTGCGTGGCCTTTGTTTGCAAAATGATTCAATATTGACTACAATTGTTGTTATAGTGATAAACCCGCATAGAGATGTTTTCTGTTTAAATAGTGAAAAGGGTCATGTCATTTTTTTTTATTATAATACTGGAGCCTTTAAACTTGGAGTGATGACTTCAGTAAAGACCTATATTGACACAATAACATAATGTCTGCAATTGATGTCAGAATTCATTTGGGCTGGGGGAGAATGGTCCGGAAGTGTGTTTTTAAATAATGTTTAATAAATTGCACTTAATGATACTGTCGAGGGCAGTCAGACACTTTGGTAGTCAAAAACGCAACATCTGAAACAAATATTTTCAAAAGCAAAAATGAATCATCTTTATTTTCGTAATGTTTAATTTTTCACCCCTCACTTTGCGTTGATGACGTAAGTGCACATGCGCTATGGATCGCTTTCCAAAAGAAAAAAAAAATATTCAATGTAAAAATTAATTGATAAATCATTATGGATAATTAATATTCTTTTTTCTTTAATATTTGAATGTAGTAAAATGAATGAAGTTATTTGACTCTGGGATTAAAAGTCAATGGATGTTTAACATTTTTGCAATTATCTGTGTAGAACAGTCTTTGAGGAAAAGAACTCCCGTCTTTATCATTTGAGTGAGTTTAACAGTCTGGTCCACGCTCCCGATCGGGAGATCTTCCAATCGGGAGATTTATTTTCCTTAAAAGCCACAATGTATCTTTCCAAATTCAATCTCTCTAAAGAAATGAGTAACGCTAAAATAATTTAAACCAAAGGTAGGAAAATGCTTGTGAAATATTATAATTTTACTGGTGCAAAAGAAAAAGAAAATTATTTTCTCCTTTTTCACCAGCGCAAATTAGACTTTCACCAAGGAATTCTAACGTAATCTTTCAAAATTCATTTCAATAGTTTATGAAAAGCAGATTAGTCACCAGCGAAAGCTCAAATTATGCCAAAATAAGTTCCGGAAATATCAATTTTCAATATCATTTTCAAAGCTTACACTGCCCCTCCCCTCCCCTCCATCCCCCTCCCCCAGTGAAGCTTTCCGAGAGAGCGCCGAATGCTCGTAGGGGTGCAAAAAGTGTCCTGAGAATATATTTTGTATACTTTTTATCTTAAATTTCTGCAATTTGTATCAATCATAAAACAAACTTAAGGTTTTTTTTTTCTCGGACCCCATTCAGCTAAAGACAAATAGTAGTAAATGAAGATCCTACATTTGACGTCACAAAATGTATATTCCTTTTAACTAACTTAAGTCAGTTCTTCAGTGGAATGGATATAATCTTAAGCATTTTTCTTATTCTAAAATTACGTCAAAAAGCGATTAGCTTCTGGGCCTTCGCCCCCACCACCCCCCCTCACCTTCCCTACCCCACCTCCACCCTTTGGCGCTTACTGAGACTTTGACCCTAGATTTGACAGTTTGACACAATATTAAGAATTATTCTGCTATCAGGTTTCCGAGGATTTTGCCCCATAAGATTTGACACATTTTAAAGCAGTTTTGTACTATTAAAATCACAAGAAACGTAGGGCTTTTGGAGGCTTCGCCCCATGGGTATCTACAAGGGCTTTGTTTATACATTTGGCACAATTTCAAGAAATTTCTACTACAAAAATCATGAGAAGAACAGAGTTCCCTGGGGCTTCGCCCCCAGATTTGCCATACAATTTTAGGCAATTTTCTGCTATCAATATAAGAAGAAACGTAGGCCCTTACCATAGCCCCTAGAACTGACACAATCTGAGGCTACCAAAAATATCAACAGCGCAGGGCTTTCGAAGGCCTGACCTGAATTTTCTACGAGCTTAAGCAATTTTCTGTTATCAAAATCATGAGAAACGCATGGACTTTCGTGGCTTCGTCCTATGCCCCCCTTCCCCATCCCCCGTTCCCCTTCCCCAGCCCCCCATTTCCCCTTCCCATCTAACAGGGCTTCAACCTTGGAGTTGACACAATATAAAGCAGTTTTCTGCTACCAAATTTAGAAGAAACGCAAGGCTAAGACCTTGGATTTTATACAATATATTAAGCAATATTTTGCAAACAAAATCACCTGAAACGCAGGGCTTCCGGGGACTACCAACGTTTCGCCCCTAGAATTGAAACACTGATTTTAGGCAATTTTCTAATCGGTGCATTTAATGTTTAGATGTGTCAATTGTTTTACTCTTAAATGAGCATTGTTTTTATTGTTTTTCTTCGGGGCGTGAGGGGGAATTCCCTTACCCTTACCTCACACAGTGAAACATGGTCCACCACGCCACTGCACTTACTGTTTGCTTGTGGATAAGAGAACTGTGATTGAGTTTATTCACCTTTCAACAATTTTATGGCTATGTTATGCGGCTTTCTCTTTCAAAACAGTATCAGAGTTATACCATAACAGCGCTTTAACCCTAAACGTTTTAATGTATGATTATACCGACCGTTTAACATTATTGATACGATATAATTTACTTAACTGTCTGTAAAATTTACAGGTGTTGTTTCCCGAGCGATCACAATATTCCCAACGAAAATTATGGCAATGTGGTCACGGTGGCTCGTTTGCCATAATTTTGCTTCCAGATAATATTGTTTTTATAATACGAGTTTGCAAAAAACTCCAACAGACTTACAGGAACAATATTCTGATATTTTGGAGATGATAAAAAAACATTTCTTTTATACTTCAATTCTGTCTAACTAAGCGGGTATTGTCGTGTAGAATAACCAATCAAAAAGAAGAAACAGCTTTAAGATCATACCAGTACAAATCTTAACCAAACAAGGATTAGGCAAAACTTCAAGTTGTGATCATCCCTTTTACTTACCAGATTATAAGTAAGATTTGACAATACCCCTTCCCCAGCCCCCCATTTCCCCTTCCCATCTAACAGGGCTTCAACCTTGGAGTTGACACAATATAAAGCAGTTTTCTGCTACCAAATTTAGAAGAAACGCAAGGCTAAGACCTTGGATTTTATACAATATATTAAGCAATATTTTGCAAACAAAATCACCTGAAACGCAGGGCTTCCGGGGACTACCAACGTTTCGCCCCTAGAATTGAAACACTGATTTTAGGCAATTTTCTAATCGGTGCATTTAATGTTTAGATGTGTCAATTGTTTTACTCTTAAATGAGCATTGTTTTATTGTTTTCTTCGGGACGTGAGGGGAATTCCCTTACCCTTACCTCACACAGTGAAACATGGTCCACCACGCCACTGCACTTACTGTTTGCTTGTGGATAAGAGAACTGTGATTGAGTTTATTCACCTTTCAACAATTTTATGGCTATGTTATGCGGCTTTCTCTTTCAAAACAGTATCAGAGTTATACCATAACAGCGCTTTAACCCTAAACGTTTTAATGTATGATTATACCGACCGTTTAACATTATTGATACGATATAATTTACTTAACTGTCTGTAAAATTTACAGGTGTTGTTTCCCGAGCGATCACAATATTCCCAACGAAAATTATGGCAATGTGGTCACGGTGGCTCGTTTGCCATAATTTTGCTTCCAGATAATATTGTTTTTATAATACGGTTGCAAAAAAACTCCAACAGACTTACAGGAACAATATTCTGATATTTTGGAGATGATAAAAAAACATTTCTTTTATACTTCAATTCTGTCTAACTAAGCGGGTATTGTCGTGTAGAATAACCAATCAAAAAGAAGAAACAGCTTTAAGATCATACCAGTACAAATCTTAACCAAACAAGGATTAGGCAAAACTTCAAGTTGTGATCATCCCTTTTACTTACCAGATTATAAGTAAGATTTGACAATAAAAAACTAATCTAACGGTAATAAAGTGTCAATTAGCTCCAACAGAAATGAAATTTTGATATTTTGGAGATGAGAGAAAAGATTTCTCCCATATATCAATTGCGTCTAACTGAAGAAGGATTTCTTGCTCTTGACATGAGAAAAAAAAGAAAAAAAAAGAAGATATTGCTTCAAGATCATGCCAGTAGAAATGATAAATCAAACAAGAAGTTCGCGAAACTACTTTTATTTGATAATCATTGGGATCCTTTTTCAGACAATCAATAAATTCACTCACACTAAACAATGATTTGCCATTTATTCAATGAATTTTTTGAGATTAAGAAAAGTATAAATAATTCATCCTATCAAAAATGCAACATATGTAATCTTTGTGAAGTTAAGTTTTGCAAATGGAAAAAATGTCATATGAAACGGAATCCATTGGTACCTGAGGTTCACTTATGATACTGAATAGAAAAACGTGGGCATTAAATTAGAGGTAGGGTTTGCGTATCCTATCTGTGTGTGAGAATTCCGGATATATAAAAAGTAATATGATATTATTTATACTTTACTCGCTTTCTTTGCAACATGCATCAAGTTTCCCATCTATGAAATGAAATGTAGGTATGCTTAAGAATTGTTCTTTGTAATTCTAAAGTGGCCCTCCTTTAATATTACGACACATGAGTGGAAAATAAAAATCATTTTAGGTTATTTGGTTTTGTTATTCATCCAAGCATTTCAGTCGTTTTGTATTAATTTTATTTTAGTTGAAGTTCAAAAACACTTTTAGGTTCTATACTAACAGAACCTAAGCTTATTTATTTGAAGTCTCATCTTGAATTTAAATGTGTCAACGAGGCCCTTATTGTATTGCCATTTGACATAGCACACGTGTTTTATTATCAATAGCCCTAAGACATACTGACATATTTTGCGAGAGGAAATTAAATTTCCGTAAAATACCTTTGTTACACTCTAGGTGATAAAATTCAAGAAATTCAGCGAAAAGTTCTGCAAGTAATGTTAATTACAATTTGTATTATATGAGATAGCAACAACCACAACTTACAAAATAAATGCTAAGCAGTGTAACAAGAAAATTTTTAAGGAGTCTTCAAAGTTTGGCAAAAGAAGCCAAACACTAATTTTGACGCGGTACTCCTTTAAACAATATGACTTATTCCGCGTTGATCTATTTTCAAATCTCATGCAATAATAATTAAGTATGAAAGTGTTTTAGTTGCTCAACATTTTTTGAATGTACGCGTAAGACTGTTAAACAAAATTTTCTTTCCAAAGTCTAAAGTATAACCCTTGCACTGTATAACCGTTCAAACTACAGAAATTATAATACCCTTCTGCCAAATTGTAATAAATGATTATTCACAATTGCTATACAACTAAACCAATTGAATACAATACAATTATCATCAATCTTAAATATTCCTGCGAAATTTTATTTTTGTCGTATTGATAGACAAATATTGAAGAAACAATTTAGAGAAAACGCAATATTTATCCTATCCCATTTAGGAATTATTACATTTCTAAGATTTCACCAATTGTGTTGAAAAATGCTCTCCTGCAGTGATGTAACCTCCAATTTCATTATCAAACAAATAATGTTTCCAATAATTTACGAAGAGACAATTGTTTGTAATAATAAAATACAAAGAAATGGCAAGTTAGATATGCAAGTATGATTTCACACTGTACACAGCAAGGAGGTCACTTTCAACATACTCCTGAAAACTTTAATATTTTGTTTCTGTAATAGTCCTCTACGATATATATATATATATATATATATATATATATATATATATATATATATATATATATATATATATATATATATATATATATATATATATATATATATATATATATATATATATATATATATATATATATATATATATATATATATATATATATATATATATATATATATATATATATATATATATATATATATATATATATATATATATATATATATATATATATATATATATAGATACATGTGAATAACATTTCGTTTAAATATATAAGCACTTTCTTAAATATAGACTTGAAAAATAAATTTAATCTTGCATTTATTATTAGTTTGCAAAATGGTCAATATATATATATATATATATATATATATATATATTTATATATATATATATATATATATATATATATATATATATATATTATATATATATATATATATATATATATATATAAATATATATATATATATAAAATATATGTATATATATATATATATATATATATATATATATATATATATATATCTTTATATATTTATATATATATATATATATATGTGTGTGTGGGAATAACAATTCCTTTAAATATATAAAGCACTTTCTTAAATACTAATTGAAATTATTTTGAAAAAGAAGACTTTAAAAATAAATTGATTCGTGCATTTATTAATAGTTCGCAAATGGTCAACAAGCTTTTGTCTCTCATGACGTGGAACACAATTTATATTCTGCATACATAATGACATATTTTCTCTTATTCAATTGGGACGTGTGTTTATTTTTCTTCGTTTGCTTTCCTCTTCTATTTTTAGGGAACAATTTTCAGACTTAAAATTGATCAATGAATTTCCATGTTAATGTAAATAAAAGGTAACACCCACATTTCCCCTTAATTAACTGATCACAGATAGGGTCAAAACTAGGTAAAATATTTGTATAAAGTAAAATAACTCTATTAATTAATATCAGCAAATTGAAAGCTTCTTCAATCTCGAGGAATATCCTTTCAAAAGTTACAAATTTACGATGCCATGGTTTCACTTGTTTCTTAATTTCATGTGTAAATTTAGTGCTATTAAACCAATGGCAATGATTAAAATGGCTAATGATCGAATGGAATGAATTGCAATAAACAACTGCAGATTTCGTGATAACTTTCTCTTTCTTACGATATAAAGTTCTTTCGAAACATACAAAACGCGTGATGTGCTAAGCTGGAAGTTGCACATATGCTGTTATGAAGGAATTAATCAATTTTCATTCACTTTATAATCCACAAACAAAGAAAAATCAAAATGCATGTATTCGTCTGATTTATTTCGATGAAAATTTGTCCGTGAGTCCATGTTTGCGAGAGCAGTGCTCCTGAGAAAGAAGACATAAAGCAATACTAGTTGATACTTACATCCAACTACAGTACATATACATATCATATATATATATATATATATATATATATATATATATATATATATATATATATATATATATATATATATATATATATATATATATATATATATATATATATATATATATATATGTATATGTATATATATATATATATATATATATATATATATATATATATATATATATATATATATATATGTATATATATATATATATATATATATATATATATATATATATATATATATATATATATATATATATATATATATATATATATATACATATCATTGGGAAAAAACGTGAAAGATATAATGAAGTAAACATTGCGAGATTGCTCTGTGTTTTACCTTGTTCTACAGCAGTTTAAGGTAAAATGAGTCATAATAACTAATAAACCAATAGGTTTTACGTGGGTTTTGTAGTAGCACGTGGTAGATATGTATTTTCCAATAAATAATTTGGCAAGAGACCCGCAGTTTGCTTTAGTTGTACAATTAAGTAATTAATGGGTTTTAGGCCAAGGGTTCTTAAGCTAAGTTCAAGTGGTTCAAATATTGTTAATATTACCACATTCCTTTTGTATTTATTACATACTTTAAAAACCGAAAATCGGGCAACGCCCGAAGCTATAGCACACGTCATTACGACTATTAGCAAGTAACACGGATATCAAGTATCACGAATAAGTTTGGATTTAATATCAGCCTTTGTTCCGTTTATAGTAGGTGAGTTTAAATTCTACCATTTGTTCCTTATGATAAGTTAGATATAATAACAATCATTAAAACTTGTTTTTGTTTATTTTGAGCTCAGATTCAATATGTAATGGCATCCTAAGAACGAGAATATTATATTTGTTCATAAATTCACTTAAATTCTAGCATATATCGAATTACGAATGTGTATGATGTAATGTAAGCAATATTTTCTTTCTGTTTTAAATAGTGAACCATCCCATCCTACGTATACCTTATATCCTACGTTACATCCCACGTTATATCCTCAACGTTACATCCTGCGTTATCATCATCTCAACGTCATCTCGACGTCATCATCTTACGTTATTCATCAATTTTTATCCTATACGAATCTCTAAAATTGTTACACTGAACACACCGAACGAACACCAGTATAAAATGGTATACAGCTATATAACTTTATACATCACATGTCTTGTGTTTTAATCAAAGTGGATGTGTTCTAAGGAGGAACAAGGGTCATTAGGCTAAATCTGTAACGTCCATGTAGCGGACCACTGATACAGGTTTATTTCAATAACCTTCCCAGGTTTGTTTTTATGTATATGGAAGAGGATTTCAAGAAACAAACTGGTGAGAAAAAAACATGTTGCAAAAAAACCTTGCAGTGCCGGGTAGAGATGTTATACTTGCGGATCCAAAATAATTTGCTATGTATTTCTATTAATTACAAAAAAAGATCAAATGTATTTTTCTTTCATTTAGAATGTAAAGTGTATGGGCCAACGGGCAAAACATGTTCTTGTAAAGTGAATGTAATAATCAGTTGATAATTAATCAAAAAATATTCTCAATGAAATGAATAAACAGTGTCTTGGATCTGCAGTTATGACAACATACTGTACACTACAAGTTCGCTTTTCAACATACTGTTTAAATATTTAAAACGCAATAACGCCTAAACGGAATAAGATATCCACATGATTATTTTTCCGATTTTTCTGCAACTGTTGTCTATCATACAGTCATATATAGGAATAAAAAAAATCACGGGAAATTTAACAAACTGTTTAAATATTTGAAATACAATAACCCCTAAACGGAATAAGATATCCACATGATTATTTTGCCGATTTTTCTGCAACAGTTGTCTACCATCTATTAGAAGAAGAAAATTCACTAAAAAATTTTACAAATATTTACATACCAGCCTAGATAAAAATGTATAGATTTATCTTTGCAATTACATTCAAATTTATACCGTCATTTTTCCTGAACGTAAAAAAAGAACGACAAAGAATAGGATGGCAACAAAATATTTCACATCGTCACTTCGACTAACACATTATCAATTAAAAATTGTTGTTAGCTTTTTTATGGGTAAAATTATGTGGTGATTATACCATTAGCACAAAACCACGATTGCTTTTGAAAGGTAACTATGACTTGTTAGCAAGTTGAAACATTTATATCATTTCAAAAAAGATTCATACATGTGGTGATTCAACGTACCACAGAGATAAGTTTTCATGTAACTCTATTAAACTGCAATAATGATGATACATTATGTATACCATACGTTTAATGAAATATAGTTATAGAAAATACTGGCATTTATTTTTAATTGACTAACTTTGATAAATCATTTCTTTTTTTCCTTTCATTTTTGATTTCGTTTTCTGTTTAGCAGGTTTTTGGAAAGACAATTGAAAATCATATTTTTGTACTATCATTGCAGATAATTGTTACATTGTATTCAAGTTGGTGTGCGGACACTTATAATATTGAATTATATTTATGTATTTATTTGAAGCTTTATGGGAAGCTGGGTAGTATTAAATAAAAATTAGAGCCTAATACAGAAAAAAGTATTATTGCTCTGTTCAAAAATCCCGTTTCTAAGATAAAGTTTAAAATTGGATTGATTTTTTTGTGAGTGGAATGGGAACATCTTCTATCCACATCATATGTGGCAGTATATTTGATAATGGATATCACAAAAAGCCTGAAAAGCACAAAAAAGTCATCAGAAAACGCTTTCTGGAATTTAAATGTAAATATAAAAAGGTTGTAACTGAATTATATGCTTTGTACCAAAAAATGGGACTCAAATAAAAGGTTTCCTCAGAGCGTTTTTAGAGCGTTTTTATTAGGCTGATCATGATGGGAAATGTCAGTTTTTGTTCCTTGAAAAAAGTACGCGTTTGCTAATGAAGATGCTTTCAGAAACCTTTTTGAGTTTTTTAAAGAATAAAAATATGTTAGGGTTATTATGAAATGATGCTATATTTGTCGTACCTTGATTATTGCTTTTCTGGAAAACCGTCGGAGGTGAATGATTCTGAGACAGAACAATCTCTGTAAGGAAATAAGCGAAGTAAAGCGAATGAGAGTCCATGAAAGATTTTAAAACGTTCGTTCAAATTTCGAGGTTGACTAGCTGACACTAGATTTACCCAAAAAAATTCTTTTTCAAATTGTAGTTAAAATTACTAAACGCATCAAGAAAATTTGAAGAAAATTTGATAATGAAATTGAAGGGAATATAGGCCAAGCATCCAGAAAATGCTATAAGTCAAAATACGGTATACATTTTGACAATCGGCAAATTCATTAACACATGCGTATTGTATTAAAAATTGACAAGCATGTACTAAAATGACATTGAAAACACCCTAATAATCATTATATAAAACGGCATACAAAACAACGCTAATGAAAATGAACTCATTCGCACGAATGGTGCAGACGCGTACATATTTTAGTAATGAATAAGTGTTATATTATGATAAGGATACTGTACAATGTAGGTAAATGGAATAAAAGTAAATGGAAATTGGAATCATAACATCGTAGCAAAGCATCTTAGTCTAGGGTAACGTAGTATCTGCTTAAACGGTCAGTAGCAGCCGTGTGGAGCTAACACGGCTCCCTTAAATGATTAATCAGAGCAATAACATAACCATACCGACTATGGCAAAGGGGGTTTGTTTTTACTAAAAGTAGACAATATTAAATTATTGCAAAAATACTTTCGGGATGTGTCCCCGTGGAAAGATCAAAGGGGCTTTACATTCTTCCACACCCCTGATAAGTAGTTACATCAATGTAATTTATGTGGCCTTTAATTGTTGCTTCTTTGAAATTGAGAATCTTTCACATCGTGAAAAGCACAAAAAAGTCATCAGAAAACGCTTTGTGGAATTTTTAATGTAAATATAAAAAGGTTGTAACTGAATTATATGCTTTGTACTAAAAAATGGGACCCAAATAAAAGGTTTCTTTAAAGCGTTTTTATTAGGCTGATCATGGGAAATGTCAGTTTTTGTTCCTTGAATAAAGTACGCGAAAGCTAACGGAGATGCTTTCAGAAAACGTTTTTGAGTTTTTCAAAGAATGAAAATATGTTAGGGTTATTATGAAAAGATACTATATTCGTCGTACCTTGATTATTACTTTTCTGGAAAACCGTCGGAGGTGAATGATTCTGAGACAGAACAATCTCTGCAAGGAAATAAGCGAAGTAAAGCGAATAAGAGTATATGGAAGATTTCAAAACATTCGTTAATATTTCGGGATTGAGCTGACACTAGATTTATCCAAAAAAATGTGCTTTCCAAAGTGTGCTTAAAATTACTAAACGCATCAAGAAAATTTGAAGAAAATTTGATAATTAAATTAAATGGAATATATTCCAAGCATCCAGAAAATGCTGTAAGTCAAAATACGGTATACACTTTGACAATCGGCAAACCCATTAACACATGCGTATTACAAGACAAATTGACAAGTATGTACTAAAATGACATTGAAAACACCCTAATAATCATTATGTAAAACGGCATACAAAACAACGCTAATGAACATGAACTCATTCGCACGAATGGTGCAGACGCGCACATATTTTAGTAATAAATAAGTGTAATATTATAGAACTCATTCGCACGAATGGTGCAGACGCGCACATATTTTAGTAATGAATAAGTGTAATATTATGATTAGGATACTGTATAATGTAGGTACATGGATTAAAAGTATATGAAAATTGGAATCATAACATCGTAGCAAAGCATCTCAGTCTAGGGTAACGTAGTATTTGCTTAAACGGTCAGTAGCAGCCGTGTGGAGCTAACACGGCTCCCTTAAATGATTAATCAGAGCAATAATTTTAGTAATAAATAAGTGTAATATTATAGAACTCATTCACGAATGGTGCAGACGCGTACATATTTTAGTAATGAATAAGTGTAATATTATGATTAGGATACTGTATAATGTAGGTACATGGATTAAAAGTATATGAAAATTGGAATCATAACATCGTAGCAAAGCATCTCAGTCTAGGGTAACGTAGTATTTGCTTAAACGGTCAGTAGCAGCCGTGTGGAGCTAACACGGCTCCCTTAAATGATTAATCAGAGCAATAACATAACCATACCGGCTATGGCAAAGGGAGTTTGTTTTTACTAAAAGTAGACAATATTAAATTATTGCAAAAATTCTTTCGGAATGTGTCCCCATGGAAAGATCAAAGGGGCTTTACATTCTTCCACACCCCTGATAAGTAGTTACATCAATGTAATTTATGTGGCCTTTGATTGTTCCTTTTTTGAAATTAAGAATCTTCACATCGTGAAAATGTATGCTTTTTATCATTTGTATTATTGTTTTTGATCACGATCCTACATATCATACTTAGACTTATTAATTTATTAGATTAAATTTTTCTATTTAGCATAAATTTGGTTAAAAAATCCTCAGATGTGTACGTATATTACTAATAAACATCTTTGCATTTCTTTAATGATAATGCTTTTGATTTTCAGCAATATTGATTTATACATAAAATGATTAAAACAAAACATTTGGTCATCAATATGTTTTTTCATACTGCTCATGTATAATATATTTGCTGTACAAATTTCGTTTAACTCTTTCACAGCAACTCATGTCATGAATCATATTTTACTTCGCTGTTAGATGCTTGTGGAAGTAGCCTACAACTTGAAAACAAAAACAAATATGTTAGCATGAGGCATTATAAATGTTATAAGCTAAGATCTTACTGCGCAAATATGATTCGTGCGCCTTGAAATTGTACATAATGATAATTCAAATATGATAATTATAATTACTTTATGACCGTTTTATAATTATATTATATTATATTATGTCATATATATATATATATATATATATATATATATATATATATATATATATATATATATATATATATATATATATATATATATATATATATATATATATATATATATATATATATATATATATATTCGCATAAAGTACATTTTGTATCAAGTATCATGTTCGAATTAGTTAACCAGCTATTGACTAACTAAGTAAGAAGCGTGATTAGACTATCAAAACTACAGATACAAAAAATAATCCATCAGATTTATTTATTTTCGAAGTTGAGTAATGATTTGGTACCTTCCTGGGTTTTCGTCGCGGCCCGTTCCCACGTTGCTGCGAGTGCTTACGCGCAGAATTATTTTTCTTTCTTGGTTCGTCCTTCACCATAACTGTAACTGTATGTTCCAAGTTTAAATGAATTGAATTCTTACTCGAATTGTATACTTAAGATCAACGTCGAATCGAACCTTACATAGAGTGAAGATAGATACGTAACGTCCCAGATGGTTACTGGGTTTTCGAAATGGGAGCCTTTCTTTTATAACAAATCAAACAAATCACAACATACCGCAGATATAAAACCCATCGTCTACTGAAAATCTAGACTACTGCCAGGGGCTGGGCTTATCAGTATGAATATGATTAAATGTTTGTTCACTGTAAGAAATCGAACGATGCTTAAGGATTAGATTTGTACACGTTCAATGGCATAAAAATGCATCAAGTATACAACTCTCATAAAAGTAGAGCAGCTCTGGTATGTGTACAATGTTCAAAGAAAGGCACTGATTATCCATTATTTCCAGTTTTGTTAAAAGGAATTTCCGCTGGTAGACGAATTGATGGCAAACATGGGCATCGGTAGACATCAAATGTATAAAGCAGAAACGGGTTGAGAGAGAGTGTGTGTATGTGTGTTTGTGTGTGTGTGCATGTATATATATATGTGTGTGTGTATGTGTGCGAGGGATAAGATGGGCGTGTTCTTGGACAGTAGGGAGAATCCTGGACTTTTGGCGTAATAATGAATACACCAAAGTTTGGTGCTTCGTATTAATTAAGATCCACGGAGGCCGCCATTTTAAGCATAGTGATAACGTTAAATCAATGTGGATTTTTAATGAGGACGCGGGGGGTATTTTTGAAAGATAAAAGCGATATCAAATGAATATTCATTAGATTTGACTGCGGATTTTTTTCGTTTCATCGTAAACTTTGCGATAAAATAACAAAAGACTTCCGTTGACCTTTTAAACATCCCTATTGACACATGATTCTGTGTTGGCTTGGTCATTGCTGATACCGTGTTCATGCAGCATAAGTTACAATACACAAATATTACCGGTCTCTTAGTAAAAATTCCATTGATATAACGTTATCCCAAGTTAAAATGGCGGCCCTCATGGATCTTAATGAATACGAAGCTCCAAGTTTTGGTGTATTCTATTATTACACCAAAAATCCAGAATTCTCCCTGACTGTTGGAGAAACAGATCATTATCTTTTTAATTCTATAAAACCAAAATAATGACGACAAATTGGATAAAAGAAAAACTTGTACGTAAATTTTCCCACTAAATCGTATTATATCATTTTCTTCGCAAGGCCCACGTGGTTGGCCCTCCTGCACCACAATTTCCGAAAAAAGTGGTTGGCTAAATAAAGTTACTGGTGGGCCAAATGGCTTGATAATTTCCGCATTTTATTGCTTAAAACACAACACAAACAAACGACATATGTTGCGTTTATTTAAAATCGGTAAACACACACATTCATTCGAAAAGTTAAGTTTAGGTTGAAGCTGATTTTCAGTGTAGCATCAAGTACTGATCGATTGATTACAACACACTTTATTTTCTTATGTTTGCAAAATACCTCTAAATAAAAAACAAACCTAAATGAACATTTTCTCCTTATGCAGGTAAGGGAACGTATTACAAGTTAAAGAAATAAGGGTTTTACTCAAGCCAGATGTATCGGTATTCATTCGACGTTGCGATTTTGTGTTGTTTAATATTAAATAGTCAAAGTCACAATCTTTAACATGATGATTTAGAAGTCGCGTGGAAAAGTTGTCCAATTTTGGGTATACCTGTCTAAAGATGAATGAAACATCTCACCTCTACTAAAAAACACAAAATAACATCGAGTTTCAAGCATAGCAATATAAGTTCAAGACGCAATTGCTTGCCGAAAACTTCATTCAACCATTCACCCGCACTATGATAGTGAAATAAATCCTCTAAATAAAACTATGCTTTCTTCAAACGATAAATCTAAGCCACTTGCCAGTACTGCTATTTTCCAGAGGCTAATTTTAATATTTGTCTATTGCAACACCCTATGGTTGTATTGTTGGAATTGTTGTACACTCAAGTTCCATATCATGTACAGAAGAATTGCATTGACTATTGCTGGTATTTCTTGAGAGTTACGGTATATTAAATATACCTGATTACTCACTGACTTAATTTGGCAAAAATTGTTTCCAACGGAGAGTCACTATAGGCCTACTGTCATTTTATACAGAATTGAAAAAGCTGAACTTCTTGATGATTCTAAATTTGTATTGTTCTTCCAAGAAAATCAAACTTAGTAATGTTTTGCCTTGAATAAATCCTGTTCAATTTCTGCAGTAATTTTGATTGGTTGGTTGTTAAATTTTGATACATAATACCATACTATGGAATCAAGGTATGTACCGCCTATGCACATATGCATGCGTAGAACATTTGTTTGAGAAAGTCACGTTAGGATAAGAGGGGGAAAGAGGGGGGGGGGGGTGGGGAGGAAACAAACTTACGCTAAGATACAAATTGTTACCATACAAGACATATACATTCCGAAAAAGTATAGTAATTCCCCCTTGCTCCCCTAAAAAAGTTGGGGAAGGGTACGTCAGTTTTTTTTAAAGGGCCAATGTCCACGTCGTAAGTTTTGCTCTGTTCACCAGCTCGGCGACTTGAAGTGACTCGCACACTCTGGAAAGCCCTACGTTCAAACGTTTTTTACAAATTATTGGAGAGGACAACAAAAAGAAGACAGATATGAGGGCTTGTTTTGGAGAAAGAAAGCTCAATATAGCCTGGGCTTTTAGGCTATAACAACGGCCTGGGCCGTTGTCTTTAGGCTATAACAAAGTTTATGAAATAGAGTGCATGCGCGTACTGTAACAGTTGTATTTATCGTGTATGTGTAATGTGGGTGGTCCCTTTTTAACTCAGTTGTTAAAGCTGCCATCAAAAAGGTGCAGATATGTATTTAATCTAACGATACGAAAAATAGTACTAACGTTAAAATTTGATACGAGAGACAGTACTGAGGTTACAATTCAGTATTTAGCTGTTAAGATTGTTTATTCTAATGGACATGATGGAAGGATCGTGACTCCATTACTCCCTCTTACTACACTCTGATGTATACTGAAATGTTTATCTTGAAATTTCGTACTCGATATCCAGAATGTACGGTTATTGTGTCTGATACTACTGCATAAGTTATTGAACAATATCAATGATGTTTATGGACGTAGACTGTGTTTCATTAAAACAAGTTTGCTCCCTCGAACCTTCAAACTACATAAGATGTAGTTTAAACTGGAGAAATGACAATACTCTTCTGCCAAATTGCTATAAATTATTAATACTCGATAATGAAACAAATGGATATCTTCAGTATGACATTATTCATAATTAACATGCTACTATATCAAATGATTACCATATAATTAGTACAATTCGTTAAGTAATATTCCTGTGAATTTTCATTTTGATTTTATAATTGAATAGTATCATTACGTAACAATTTAATGAAAATACAATATTGAAGTCCTATCTCGTGTAGGAATCATTACATTTCAAAGATTTCACTATTGTTAAAAAATGTTTTTGTAATGTGCATGTTACATTTAATCTCGATAATAACAAAATTCTTCCAATTTAGAAAGAAGCAATGATTTTTTAATGGAATACATCAAAATGGCAAGTTAGAACTACAAGTATTATTTTGTATTAGTCACTTTCAACGCACTCGTGAAATCTTTGAAATGTAATAAATCCTTAATAGTCATCTTATCATTTATATAAAACTACAAGTTTAAAGTAAAATTTCTTTAAACGTGTAAGCTCTCTCGTAAATTTACAATTGAATTATTTTGTATATTAAAATTTTGATAAAAACACTACAAACATTTGAGCATTCATCAATTTTTCGCTGATGGTCAACGTGACGTGGAACACATTTTGTATTCTGCATACATTGTGAAATGTTTTATTTTACAATTGGGACGTAAGTTTATTTTCCTTTTAAAAAAGCGTAAGTTTGTTTTCTCCTTCAAATTCCTAATTTACAGGGAACAAACTTTATAAATATAATTGATCAATGACTTTTCACGTCAAAAGTAATTCAAATTTGACTCTTAATTTATTGGTAACGTACAGGGTCAAGAATATGTACAATATTGTATATTTGAAGATCAGGATAAATTGTAGAATAATTCCATTAATTCACAATTGGTTCATATTGGCAAACCGATAACTTCTTTGATCCCAAGGAATATGTATTTAAAAGTCTACAAGTTTATTATGCCATGAATTCACTAGTTCTTTATTTGCATGTGTAAATTCAGTCTTATCAATCCGATGCCAAAATGCTTGAAAGAAAAGTAGTAAGACCTCGTAAAAAGGTACTGTATTGATTTCGATTTCAAATTTCTTGTGATGTGTTAACTAGCTAAGTTGAAAGTTGCACAAACATTGTTATGAAGAAAACAATTAATTTTCATTCTCTGTATAATCCAAAAAAGCAAATTCAAAATGTATATTTTTGTCGTCGGTCCTTTCGATGAAAAGTTGTGTGCGCGTCCATGATTTACGAGAGTAGTACTCCTGAAAAAGAAAACAAGATAAAATAATAATGGTTGATGCTTAAATCCAACTAATTGTCATATGGAAAAACTCAATGAATTAATCCCTGAAAAGTATAGAAAATGAAATTGTGAGAGAACAAAATATGTTATGTTTAAGGTGCAATGATTTTAAGAACTGACTATAAACTAATATGTTCTACGTGGATTTGTATAGAATGATGTTTTCGTGATTTTCGTTTTTTTCATTAATATGGTAGAGTACTTAAATAATCAAACCGGTGAAAATAACATGTCGATATAAATCAGATATATCATCATCATCCTGTTTAGGAGTAATTGCACTTCACAAGATTTCACCAGTGTATATGAAAGTGACCTTGCAGTGCACGGTGTGATGTCACGCAGATCCAAAATATGCAAATTTCTTTCAGTTAGAACATAAGGTACATGAGCCGGTCTGCAAACACGTGCATGTAAAGTGCATGTTATGCGTATATTATACCCCGTCTTTAATAATTAATTAAAACATATTTCCAATGATTTAAAATGGGGCAATTTATTTTCAAATAAATGAATAAACATTGTCTTGGATCTGCAGTTATGCCAACACACTGTAAACAGTTCGATTCGTACCGTCGATCGGGGAACTCAGTAAGTCCCCCAATCGGGAGACTCAAGCATGCGCACTGAGTTTACAGCGATATATGGAAGCCGCCGTTTTTATTGTTAAGTTTTAGTCATAGACACTTATTAGTCATTTCATGGAAGGTCTGTAACAAAGTTTGTTTGGTCCATGTTCAATTTCACAACTTCGTTACTATCACGCAGTTATTGCTAAATAATCTTCAACAATCCTTTAGTTATTTCTCAGAATTTTAAAACACCTTGTTAAAGCGCGACTGCCTAACGTTAACACACAATAAGAATTAATTACTTTTCTTTACATTTCTCGAAAACCGCACGGTGAATTTTAAAAGCACACGGGGCATTGATAATTCATATGACAATATTTCAAATCGTAAAGAAAAATTTGAACCCTTCGCATTACGGCGGTTGGGTTCCCTGCGCTCGAAATGTCTTTGATTCTTATGTTATTTCTATACAAACTTTGAATTTGATTAGATGCATTGTTGGATACTTCTGTAAAGGATCTCCCAATTGGGAGAACAAAATTGTTTTTCCGTTTGGGGGTACGAACCGAACTGGTATGCTACAAGGTCACTTTTTAACAAAGTGATGAACTCTTTGAAATGCAACAATCTCAAAAGGAAATACGATTTTCATATGATTTTCACCAATTTGTTTCTGTAAGAATCCTCTGTCAAAAATAAGGAATTTTCCTAAATACTTTCATACTAGCTGGATGAAAATGTACATATTTATCTTTAAAACACATTACACTTTAACAATTAATTTTTCCTGAAAGTAGAGGAAATCGCAAGGTTACTATAACGTTTTGTCAAATTGACCAACGGATATCATTTAAAAAAATGTATATACATGTGGATGCTACCACGTGCCAAAAAGATAAGTTTTCCTGTAACTCGATTAAACAGTAATGCTGATGATAAACCATATATACCTTACACTTATTGAATTATACTTATTGAAAATGTAATCATTCATTTTAAGTTAACCTACCTTGATAAATCATTTTTTTTTCATTTTTTTTTTCATTTTTAATATTGATTTCGCTTTCGTTTGGTACTTTACTTTCGATTTGACAGGTTTCTAAAAGAAGAAATGGAAATCATATTTTGAACTACCATTACAGACAATGGTTACATTATACTTCATCTGATAGGCAACAATTTGTAATATTGAATTATATATATGTGTAAAATTTGTTATCATATCCATGCAGTGCAGCATTGTTAATTTCAATCGTTTTAAGGGTAGCTGGCTTAGATTAAATAGAAATTCAAGCATATTCAGAAAGCATGTTCCCAAAAAATAGTATTGTTATGTACATATGTACAAATACAAATTAAAGGAAAATGTTTTTTTCTTAAGATACCGTCTTCTAAAATATAATCTCTACGGTAAGCGTTAACATTCATGTATGCTTATTTTGTGCGAGTGGAATGGGGATGTCAGCTCCTTATCAGCGGCTGTAGTCATATGTGGCAGTCTTGTGGTGATGGAGGTCAAAAAATATCTGAAACGCACAAAGAAGTCATCAGAAATTGTAGACGTTATTTAGATATTTTATATATAAATATAAAACGGGTTGTTACTGAAATATATGCCTTGCACAAGTAAATGGACTCTTTGTAAAATTAAATTAGAGCCTCAAGTTTTTCCATGGGAAAAAGTATGCCAACGCAACCGCCGATGCTTTCAGAAATTACTTTTTCAAGTACGATACGTTCGAATTATTGTGAGATGATACTACATTCGTCATGCCGCAGTTAGATCTTTTCTGTATATTCGTCTGGCTATATATATATATATATATATATATATATATATATATATATATATATATATATATATATATATATATATATATATATATATATATATATATATATATATATATATATATATATATATATATATATATATATATATATATATATATATATATATATATATATATATATATATATATATATATATATATATATATAATATATATATATAAAATATAAATATTTATATATATATATATATATATAGATATATATATATATATATATATATATATATATATATATATATATAAATATATATATATATAATATATACATATATATATATATATATATATATATATATATATATATATATATATATATATATATATATATATATATATATATATATATATATATATATATATATATATATATATATATATATATATATATATATATATATATATATATATATATATATATATATATATATATATATATATATATATATATATATATATATATATATATATATATATATATATAAACTCCCTCAATTAGTTAAAGACACCATCCACCGCACCCCCAATTTCCCCGAGAATCCCACCACCTCCAGTGAAATATTTCGTGCCGATGAGAGCTTAATGTCACGTCCCCTATACGTCCCATAGTATCATGCAGAGGTACTATCACGGAGGAGATGTCTGGTCACGTTGACTCAGTCCTCCAACCCCTTTTGCATATTAACCCGAGTTACATTCAAGATTCCATATCCCTTCTGGTCACCATGGACGTCACTGCCATATACACCAACATTCCTCAACATGAGGGCATTGAAGCGTGTCGCTCTTTTCTTAAATCACGACAGCACTCAGCCCATACGGTCAATGACTTAACCACCCTCATTAAGTTCATTTTAATCTACAATTTATTCTCTTTCAACAACAAAAGGTTTATTTAAACCCAAGAAAATGCCTTGGGAACCAACACTCGCTCCGGCTTACGCTAACATTTTTTGTAAGCCTTTGAAAAGAAGCTCCTCAATCACTACCCCCTCCAGCCTCTTACATATTTTAGATATATCGACGATATATTTTTTATCTGGCAACATGGCCCCCAAGCTTTAACCCAGTTTTTTAATTATGTGAACAGCCTCCATCCCTCTATCAAATTTACCATTGAGTCCTCCCCCTCCCAGTTACACTTCCTCGACGTCCTGGTGCTTCTCCAAAATTGTTCAATTTCCACTTCCATCTACCACAAACCCACCGACCGGCACACTATTTTCATTGTACCAGCTTTTATCCCACCCACCTAAAACACAGCATCGTTTTCTCTCAAATACTTTGCTGCCGTCGCATTTGTTCAAATACTGGCGCATTATTTCACAAAGCTCTACAGTTGTCCCAATACGTCCTACAAAAAGGCTACCCTTTCCAACTCATCAACGAGCAATTCAACAAGGTAAAACATATCGAACGCAATAAACTCTTAACCTACAAACCCTCCGACCGCATCCCCATAGCCCACGAGTTTAACCCCACTCTTTTGCCGGTCAACAAAATTCTACAAAACAGTTGGAGGGCTCTGTCCACCAATCAAACCTCTGACCAACTGTTCTCTCTTCCCGCAGTATGTGCGTACAGGCAGCCCCCAACCTCAAACGGATTTGAACTAGCAGCACCCTCCACCCCAGCAACTCCCTACAAGTAATGTCAGGTGTAGCGAAACACGTTGCCAAATTTGCGCCATCCTTGACACCCGTAAACTCATCACCCACCCTCCCCGGGGGGGGGATTAAATCGGCGAAACCAGCACTAAATTCGGGCTCCGCATGAATAATCATTAAAACAAATAATCAGAGATAATTAGACCGGCTATCTAGTGGCCAACCACTTCAATTTTTCTGCCCACTTACTATCTGATTTGTCTTGCTGCATTCTCAAAAGTTTTTTCCCCTTCACTAAAGAACGCCAATTATTCGAACAAAGACTTATTCATTCACTTCAGGCACAAAAGAGGATTAAATAGAGATTTAGCTTTCTGTCATACTACCCAGTTTTTGCTAGTTAACCTAGATAATCATCTTAATTGTAAAACCATGTGGCTATACAAGTGTCAGTTATTCTTTTCCATATTTCTATTACTTTACGCCAACCCGTGGACTTTTCCCAAAAAACATTAACAATTTC
>JAIGNY010004603.1:0-40000 GCA_020152595.1 Chiridota heheva
TAACGTTCCTGCAACGTTTATTCCTAACGTTGTGTAAACGTTTTATCAACGTTATAACAACGTTCCTGGACGTCAAAAAAAAAACGTATGAAAAACGAAATCTGGGGCCTACAATTTTACATTGATACGTTTTGCAATTGACGTTTTATAAACCGCTTATTCTAACGTTCCTGCAATGTTTATTCCCAACATTCTACAAACGTTTGATCAACTTTACAACGTCCCTGGACGTCCAAAAAACGTATAAAAGACAAAATCTGCAGTCTTACAAGATTTTACGTTTTTAAGTTGAGAAAAAACGTTATATCTACAAAAGTCCCTACGTCCGCTCCACGTTTATTGGAACGTTTTTTTTTTTTTTTTGTTAGCTGTTGTATAAACCCTCCATCTGTTTTTTGTTTTTTTGAGCTATGGAGGACGCCATTAAGGATGAGATTTGCCAGTATGAAATACAAGCCTAATACAGATTGTTAATGGTATATGATTTTAAATCATACATCTAAGTCATGGTTATAATAAAATACAATTTCCTGTTTACAGTATCCAACTTGTCCCGTTTAAAATATTTGAGTAAGGATCGAAAAGAAACTCATGAGCAATTTTCTAATTGTCCTATTCTGAAGTCACAAAATTATGCTATGTAAATCATAAATCTGGAACGTTATAACAATTTTTAATCATGAAATGTGTCCTTGTCATAATTAGTCTAACAAATTACCCATAACCTTTTTTAAATCTACCAGTCCAAATTTTAAATATTGAAGAAAACTTTCAATTGTATAGGCTAATTTTGGCGTGAAATGGGTATCTTGAAATATAGATATCATTAAATTGGCATTCAAAGTTCTGACTCTTCTATTTGCTTTTAATATTACTACAAAATAGTAATTGTTACTCAAAATAAATATAATACATATCTATAGTATTCTAATTGTTTCTTACAGCTAATGTGTAATTTTTGTTACGAAATCAAACAAGGTTTTAACAGCCAGTTATTTGAGGAAATAAACCGTCGATCGAGGGTATCTGCTAGTTATCCGTGTTGGAAACTATTAAGATAATCGACGGGGATATGATGAGTTTTACCCAGAAATATTCAAATTGTATTGAATCAATCTACCATCTATGTATCAAATTCTTATTGACAGTCCGGTAGCATGCATATTAATGGAAACATAATTGTTCCTATTAATGGAAACATTTTGCCACATGGAAGCCGCCATTTTGTGATATTTCCCATAATCCTTTGCTATCCTAACGCTAAAGCCTTATGCAATGTTACCCTTTTTTCAAATTTAAAATACGTCTGGAAGAAATATCCTTGCTAGGGACGACTTAAAACTTATGAAAATACCTTCATTACTGTCATGGTTACAACTTTTCCACTCCCATTTGATATGTTCACCACGCCGTTTTCGAAATATTAGATCAAACAGACAATAGAGCTAGGCTTTTAGGCGCGAAACGGTCATTTTAAAAATTCAAATGTTTTTCAACACACTGATTTGTAATATTTCAAGTACCTAAGTTAGAAAGTATGACATTTTATCGCAACATCTGAAAATATGGCTGCATGACTTCAATATTTGCGTGTGGTATAAATGTTCCTATTAATAGGCATGATTCCGGACTTATTGACGTTTTCACCACCCAGAATATTTGAACGACATCTGAAACAGTCACGTCCAACACGCTTATCTCGGTCCAGACTTTCAACCTGACTACGTATTGTGGTCGTTTGTTCTGTGTCTATGTGTCCCATGAATAATGTTTATATACAATGCAAAGTAGATAATGAAGGAGATAACAATGAAGGCCGCCCAGTGCGTTTACCGCCCACTTCGCATACCACACAAACAAAGAGATGCCATCCTTCATCACTCTTAAAAAGGAATGGTCAAATTTGACTATGACATGCACCGATCTTACTATGGTCAAAACTAAACATATTAGACCATACAACGATCAAATTTGACCATCAACCATAATACAATTATGGTCAAATCTGCTGTTCAATTTTGACAATAATTAGGTTGGCGTATAGGTGACCATGTGATGTTCAAATTTGCCCATTATTTTTTAGAACTGTTGCTGAGATCTATTGCGCCGCTCACCTCAATCTAATTAATTAGGGTGAATCCACAAAGCCAATGTAGCTGTTATTTACACCCTCGCTACTTTTAGAAGATAATGCTGACGACAATTTTGATATTCCGCTTATAAAATATTGCATTCAAAAGATATCACAAGCTTTTTGAAAGTGGCCGATGTACTTAATAGTATGATGTCGCAGTTGCACTCCAAGTAATGTTCTCCCTCATTAAGACAATAGACCTTTTTTTTTTCAAACCTGAATCGACAATTTCCGGATAACTAATTTAAATAATGTCATATGGCCGAGATTCACGTGTCCATAATAGACGAATCGTCTACTGGCCAAATCTTATTGACCAATAAAATACTGGAGGAATCTTGGCCGTCTTAACCTTTCCAGGTTTCGAAATAGGCCACGCCCACCATAGCAACGCGGTAACTATGTGGGGCAAACAAACCTTAAATTCGCAATCGTGCATTACCAATGCGTTGACATTTAGATGTTCGCGAGGCTTGCCGCAAACTTTGATTCGTTTATGGCACTTCTTCGGATTTTTAGAGTTTTTAGCAAATTGGATAAACAAAATTCAGTTTGCTAACTGTTCTAGGTAGCAGCAATCAGATTTACAAAGCCCGCAGCGGGGCCGTTAGCGCAATTTTTGTTCACCATTTTGCCGTCACTCAATCAATATGTGTGTGCAGAAATTTGTTTTGTACAGTAAGTTGCATTGACTAAATGAGCGCGCGCCGTTAGCTAGCTGTACTGTGCCAGTACCGCATAGGATGTTTGCCTTACTTAGTTACGCATGTTTTGTTATTACGCAAATTGGTGCAGTGATTGGTTAAAACAAGCTGTCAATCATTAAACCCACAAAGGTTAACTCACGCACGGTGTTGTGGGACCAAGCGCACGTATCTTACGTGCGTTATTCACAAAGGAAATACACGCGCGTATTGCTGCTTATATTTTTCCTCAAACCTGCACCTGATTGGTTGGCAAACAAAGGAAAGTTCCCCCAGCATTTCATTGATCGAAGTACTGAATAAACCACGTTCAGCTAAACTCGGTTTGAAAGGTCTATTAGGGACATGAACAGATGGGCAAAGCAGATTCTTCTATAAACTGCATACTATACCACATCTCTATAAATTATTATATCATATTTCTAATCAAACTAAAAAAATTCCCTACTGTTTAGAAAGAGGTAATACATTTCCAAAGGAATACATCACAAAATGTCTTGGAGGTGAAGCTATGACATCCAACGTTGGACTTACTGCAATAATCACTTACAGGGGCGGATCTGGAAGGGATCTGTGGTTTGGAACCCCTCCTCCCAAAAATTCGAACAATTGTCATTACTCCAGTAATAAGATTTTTTTGTGTGTAAATTTTTTTCAATTTTTCAGAGATTTCATGGAAATCTCTTTTATTTTAAGAAAATTTCCTTAATTCTTGCGGATATTTCGGAAAAACACTTTATTTTGGAGCAGTTTTTTCTTGGATTTTCGGTCTATTTTCTAGAAATTTTCTTCAATGTTTAGGAATTTTTTTCTTCAATTTTTGACCAAATTTCTTAGATTTTGTGAAAATTTCCTTGAATGTTTGGAAAATTTCTTTAAATTTTGAGCAATTTTTTTAATTTTGGAAAATTAAGTAATTTGGGCGCATTTTTTTTTCCTATTTTCGGTAAATTACTTCACTTATGAACACACCGTGGGAATCAAGCTGAAATAACTCTTAACTCTTAAACTGCTAAACGGAATAAGACATCAAGATAGTTTATTTCACAAGTTTGTTTGTTTAATGGTAAATTGAGAGGTAGCAACAACATGGACTAAAAGGGCTTGGAATATACTAAAAAGCATCAAAAATAGCAAAAGTTCCACAAAATTGGTTCAACATTAACTATTTTACTGCATTTTAAACATTTGAACCGAATTAATATAAATTGGGCAATAGATTATGACAGCACAATACGGCGATTGTTTATATTACCGTATTGTTTTTAACCCTTTTCCAAAAAAAGAAAGAAAATTTTGCAAAAGCAAAAGTCAATTTAGTAGTCAATGCAATTTGATCATCTGTGGTGTCTAAAATCTAGCAGAGAAATATAAAAGATCACATTAAAGATGTTTAGCTGTTTTCTTGTCCATATATCATGATTTTTGCACGTGCTGAAAAATAACATCCCCATGAAAAATGGCGAAAATTATTCCTCAACTGGATAAATTAGAAAAATGAACCACTGTAATTTGGAATCGTTGAATTTATGATTCACGAGCGAATTGATGAAATTTGCACGATTAGAAAAATTTTACAGGATGGGTTCAGGGATGAAGCAAAGAGGACTTTGAAACAAGATTGTCAAATCAGATTATTTGTGACGTCGCATCCTGAAATTCCTTAAAGTCATTATGTATCTTTATTATTTTGTTCTGCGATTTGTGGCTTTTAAAACATTGCATATGTCAGGAAAGTAGCAAATCAGGATCTAGTAAAGGTAATTGTAATATTTACCACCTTTTTGCATATATAAATACATTAGCAATTGTTACTACTGTGATTATTACGGCGCCAAGCTGCCATATGATATACTAACTATACCAGTCCCTTCTACGCAGATAATACATCGGTTTAAACTTCAAGTATCTTCTTACAGAATAAGATATTGAAGTGGTCTCTTCCCCATTTTGTTTTTATTAAATTTGATTGACGTAATCTTTAATCAAGCGTCACAAAAAGTTTAGCCGTTAAAAAAAGGGTACCCGATTTCCTCTGAAATGGACAAACAAACGTAGACACTAGACTTTCGATACTACTCACATCTTAAGTCAGGCTTAAAGCTAGAACCACGGAGATATCAACTGAAATGCTCCACGGTCTTCATAGCTCCAGGGACAGACCTAGCTTATTCTGTTTCTGCAAAAAAGCCCGCATCCGCAGATAGTAACGAGCTTCACGTCCACTAAACGTGGAGGTATTGTGCTAACATCATACGAGCAGGAGATGTAGACCAGAAAAATGCCATGTGCGTTAAAGAGTATAAACCGGCCCAGTGAGTGAAAAAAACTCCAACATTGAGTTGGTTAAAGGACAGTTTTTCATGATGAGGACATGCTTACCTTTCTTATTTTGTCTTGTCGCTGTTCTTTTGATTTCTGTGGGATGTGATGAGAAAATAATAAGGAGGTCCGCAGCAACGTCGCAATCATGTGTTCTATATTTCACACCGTTAAACATCGAAATTCGAACTGCGAAATTGAGACATAATAAAAACCAAATTGATATGTGAAAGCCAAAACAAAACAAAGAAGGGTGTGCATTTAAACACCCTGTTTGCAAACACATTCAAATTAAAGTTGTATACTATATACAGGTATAGCAACAGCTTAAGCTTAAAAACATTTGCTATAAATTATGAAAACAGCAAGAACTGTCATTAAACTAAAAATTGACCATTTTACAGCATTATGAATTTCAGAGCCTTATTATAATAAATTAGAGAAATTTTGTGACATTGTAATAACAAAACTTATAAATTTCCTTATGTTACACTACTGTCTTATCATTCTTCAAAACCCGGCCGTTCTTTGAAGGGACCTCGATTTGGTGAACTACACACCGATTTATTTATGGTCAAAATTGAACTACAAGTTTGACCATAATGATTACTCTTAAAGTCAATACTTTTATTACGTCCGTAGATTGTACTTCGCAGATAGTCAGTACTTTTCGGTACCTGTGAGAACGATAGAAAGATTCGGAGCCCTGCAAAAGGGTTCGAAATTTTTAGAAAAATATTTGAACGAACAATTCACACAAATATCCACGCAACACCACAAAGCTGTAGTTCTGATGGTGCGGGTGGGGTTGGGGGGGGGGGGCTTAAGAAGTATGATTTACGGTTTGTTTTCCATAAACTTTTGACTGTCTATCATAATATAACACTATGGTTTATGATAGAGCGTTAGTAGTAACGGGACCCGTCCAGGGCGAAAATGCTGGGTGGTTCCTAGGGCGAGGGTTGTTTGGCGCTAGGGCACGTGGGTCTGGTGATATATGGTCTGTGAGTCATGGATTACGAGGGCTTGTAAAACAAATTTATCCGTGATTAAAGGTTAAAATCTCAAATTTCACATAAAGAAAATGCAAGCAAATTTATCCGTGAAAAAATTGTTAAAATTTGAAATCGAAAAAAATGAAGTGAAATGAGTCTCTTCCTGTATACATATTGCATGAGACATATATCTCAGCTCCCGGTACTAACATTTAAATACATGCCCACTGAGGGCACTCCCCCCTTCCTCCCCCTCTTCCCTCCCCCATTTTCCCTGCCCCTTTCCTCCCTCCCCCTTCCTCTACTTCCCACTTACCTCGAAATAACATAATTTCAAGATGTCAATTAATGGGTTTGGGTTATTGTTTAAATATTTTTTCTGGACTAATAAGATTTTCTGATATTCCAGAATTACTACACAAACGTTACAATTTCCAAGAAACACTCTATCAAACTAACATGTATCATCTATTTCTCTAAAACATATCTACTATTTATATAATTATCATTACTGTTTATGCCCCTGAATTTTTGTTTGTTTGTAAATGCTATCAGCTGTATCCACTATCCGTGCCAATTCTAATTCGCCTTTAAAATAGACCCCTCAGTGATGTATAATTATTGTATACGAGTACAGTTAGGCCATTGCTTGAATATTGTAATCCTGACTGGAGTCCATATGAGATCAAACACATTTGGTATGTTAGAGAATCTCCAGAGAAGAGCCACACGCCTATTACCAGGAATATACAAACTGAACTATTCTGCTAAAAGCCTTGTTCACCAAACTACATGTACATGAGGCACCGAGGGGATCTCATACAGGTCTACAAGATTATAAAACATAAATATGATCCTGAGGTATGTGATATGTTTGAATTTAGAGAAATTTGTATAACATGGGGACACAACAAAAAAGATATAAAAGGAAAGATCGCGACTGCAGATTATACAAAACTCATTCAAATATCGGATTGTTGACATTTGAATACGTTTCCTCAAAAATCTGTATCATTGTAAAATTATATGCTGGTACTGTACATCAGATCGTTTGTAATCATCCTAATTTAGTTCAAAGAACCGTGTATTGACTATTGCACACATTCAGAGTCTTTTGGGGGTATCTAAAACTGGGAAAATGCGAGGCTTTGCTTTCAAACCACCCACCTGGGCTTTGCCCCTGGACTCCATAATGGGGCAAGGGGAGCCTTTACCCCATGCCGAAAATATTTGTGCCCCCAATACCAAAACCCTGTCGGCGCCACTGATTTTGTGAGTATGTATAATATTCATTACCGTATACAATTTTAATCCCCAACTTCTAATTTCTTAATTAACAGTCATTCACCCAGTACCAATTATGGTCATTATTGTTAATATCTGACCTATTTTGTACAAAATGTAAAGAGTTATGTGCAAAACTCCTTGATAAACCTTTTCTTTTTTTCTTTCTATTTTCCTTCTACAAATTAATCGCCAATTTTCCAAAAATAGCACTTCTGTTTAGTGGTTCCTCGTTCTGTATAGTATCATTTTAATTAATATGTGTTTTGTTCTTTGAACATTGGCTTAATTTCCCCCCTCCCCACTCCCCCTCCCCACTCCCACCCCCCCCCCATCACCTTTTGCTCCCGCCTCCATTCCAAATCCAGCATTGGAAAGGATGGGAGTTTAAAATTAACAAAATCAATAAGCACAACATTAAACAGCTAAATATAGGTCAAATGTTGAACTGTTCAACAGCTTTGTCCAAGATGCATGCAGCTCAGATGCTACAAGCTTTGCTGAGTCGACTATGAATCTGCGACTTATAACTTTCATAATTATTACAGGATATATCTTAGAACTGTTGAAAATGATGAATTGACCTTCTGAGAAAAGAAATGCCAAGGGGGAAAATCTGAAAATGCTGATGGCCTATTTTTTCTCTCTCGCAAATTATGTCAAAAGAACAGTCTGGCCTATACCGCCCTGAGACTAACAAATATGAAGAAGGTCATCTCTTGAAAATCTGGAACTTTGAACATGTTTTCTAGACCCTTATATCATATTTAAAAGGAGTAGGGGAGGAAAACTCCCAACCCACTTCATACTCCCATTATATTTATTTCATGAAAATTAATGTTTTGAGTTTAACAAACATTGTTGTAAATGAATAGACAGATAGACTTCGACTGACGTTTTCCTTTGTATGGATACGGATGGGCTAAGGATGAGGGAAAGGGGGGGAGGGGGGGCAATGTATGTTATTGTGTGGAGTAATAACTACAGCTAAATTGGTGCTGTGATAATTGCTTAAAAATGACCAAACACAAAGTCCTGTATTTGGAATCTTCCCGCGGGTTCTTCAAGGATTATTTCTAAGAGTTACTTAGGAAAAAAGTTTAAAGGCTCAAAGCTTTACGATTGTTTGGCTCTTGCACTAACACTTCGTTAACTTAAAGTCCTTAACAGCTTAGAGTGGGATTGAGCTAAAAGCTGGGTGTATAGTTTAAAATTGATCACCCTCAAATCTTCAATATAGTGATAACTTAAATTTATAACCAAATATCATCAAATTTCGTGCAATAAATTGTGCTAAATAATTAAAAATGTAGGCCTATTTTTTTTTTTTGTTTTAATGTGTTTGACGCAGATTTTTGTCCATCGGTGACTCCATTTTAATTGTTCCCCACCCGTAATCTAATAAAGGATATGAACTAAACACTTACGCATTGCAGTAATGTCACCCATCCTTCCTAATATCGTTGACGCACTAAGTTGAATTTACAGAATTGTGTACTTTTCAGCCGGACTCCCAAAAAGGTTCTAAGCTCTTTGTGTCGGGGTATAAAAGCTAATCTTACTATTCCCATGTATTGCTCAAGTGTTAAAATACCCATGCGCAAACAAATGGTATAAAGTGCGTCTAAATAGATAGGCATGCTATTTTTAACTTTAATAACAACCTAGATTTTGACACCCCAACCACCACAAGTACATCGTACAGAAAGGAGCTGTAAATGCATAATGTGAGACAATATAGATTGGAAAACAACAAAAGGTTTACAGCCAATCTTTATATATATATATATATATATCACTGACCTATAGTTACAGGGCAAACTGTGGTCAACCTTTCTAAAAATAGACCCTAACTAGGCCGGTGCAGCCGGTGCCGTCGCACCAGGCCCGAGTGGTGACAAGTACCGTAAATACATATTGGCTTAAACTGTAAGTGATACAAAAAGCACAGACAGTAACCAAACAGTTTATTGTTTATGGCTTATTTTCATATCAAGGATTGGCCTTCATTTGTACCACACTTGTTTTTATGACGGGCCCTTCAATCATAGACAAATGACCCGTTCCGATCAGTCCTTTGCTATCATGATAGGGCCTCATCATTTATATGTCGCGCTTAGGGGAAAAAACAAAAACAAACATATGACCTTTCTTTCTGTCACTTGTTATATTGACAGCCACTTCAATTATAAGTCTGGCCTACTGAAAAACTAGCAGATAGATGGACCCGTAAAAACAATGGAAATGATAGACGGGCCCCTCCTGGGTCCCGTCAAGATAGCAAGGAACATAAGTCGGGGCCACATGAGAATATTGAAGTCATGCAGCCATATTGCTCAGATTTTTAGATAAAATGTCATAGTTTCTTATTTATGTACTTAGATATTAAAAATCATTGTGTTGAAAAACATTTGAATTTCCAAAATGGCCATTTCGCGCCTAAAAGCCTAGCTCTATTGTCTATTTTATCTAATATTTCTAAAACGGCGTGGTGAACATATCAAATGGGAGTGGAAAAGTTGTAGCCATGACAATAATGAAGGTAATTTGTATTAGTTTTAAGTTTCCCCTAGCAAAAATATTTTTCCCAGACGTATTTTAAATTTGAAATATGTAACATTGCATAAGGCTTTAACGTTAGGATAGCAAAGAATAATGAGAAATTCACAAAATGACGGCTTCCATGTAGCAAAATGTTCCCATTTTTAGAAACATTATGTTCCCATGAATAGGCATGCTCCCGGACTGTCTGTGATGTACAGATATACGGGTGATAATTCCGTGAACAGACAATCTTGAACAAAATTATTGTCGCACTTTTCCCCTTGTACCTCGTTTCAATGTTGCTTGAAAATGTCCTGCGAAGATCCTCTTCAAGTCCAACATTAAGAAGGGCTACAAGGGGCTTAAGAACAAGATAAATAATTTTATCAAGATTGTAGGGCTTTCAATATCAAAAATCGCTCTTCTCAGCCCACCATGGTGGGACTGGGGTTAATCGCTATGCGCCTCTGAGAGTGACATCAGTATTTCCCCAATCACTAGGAACATCATCAAAGCACTATGAAAAGATAATATAGTACTAAGAGGAACAGAAAGAACATCAGAATACTCGCATAAGACAGGAAGATATATACCATCCGTCGGGTGCTCTTTTGTAATTCAAACCCTTTAACATCTTAGACACATCATTAACTGAAAAATCAACATTCCTTAAAAAAATATTCCCATGTTTTCGTGACAAAGAAAAAAAAAATTCAAACGATTTAGTACAAAAATAATGTTGATATATTATTCCTACTAGGAGATGTTAAAATTTAAAGGTTCACAACAAATGGCAATAAACGAATAGGAAAAGGCTTAGTATGACATCACAGCAACACATTCTCCCACAATGTTTATGTATTTCATTCAAATTGATCATCCTTTTTTATTAGAAAAACCTGCTAGAAAAATGAATTGATGAAAGTTAGTTATTTATATACATTGCCAAATATACCCTACTTCAATAACTTTTTAAAATTGTTTCTAATCATACAGAAACAAGCAATTAACGTTCAAAGAAATACATAAACATTTGCAATGGAATTGCTTCTAGAACATCATCAAACACGAATTTATCATACTGTACAAAAACTTTAAAATGCCATTCAGAAATCTTGAAGAAAAAAAAAAAAAGTATATCTCCTGAACGAAATATGATATCAATCTAATTTTTGTACCAAATTGGCTCTAAAAGTATGCTCTTTCAAATAAAATGTTAAACCACGGCCGGGAATATTTCTATAATGGATACTGGAGAGCTAATGGAATAAGACATCAAATGCATTGTGCTCCACTTTGCTAATAATGTTTAATTTTCCTCTATATTACAAATTAATGGCAAACTTTTGTAGTAATCCTTGGAATTGCAAGTCACGTAACGATACATTTTTGTTTTGTTTCTGGTGACCAGGAAGGCACGAGCAAAGTATGAGAGGGCGCTCAACCATATCTGATTATTGAAACATGCTAGGCTTTCATGAGGCCCTGGAATTTTAAGCGTTAACAGAGGGCGCCATGCGAATACAGGTACGTTTTCAGGATGTTTGAAGGAGTTTTTGGAGTTTCAAATATCAACACAATTGAGGGCTTTATTTAAACCATACCTCGAACAACTTCAAAGTCGAAGTACATGCAATTAAAGAAATATTGCCATTAATTTTCATTTATACATATGATAGAGCCTGGGACTAATTTGAAGAAACAATTTGGTGTAAAAATCATCTTGATATATTTCCCCGTTCAAAGATTACATGAGTGTTTTAATTGAAAAGTGACCTCGCAGTGTGATGTCCTAAAGGCAAATCAAAGACAATTTTTAGGTATTTCTTAGAAAATTAGTTGCCTCTTCCTAAAGTACTGGAAACATTTATGATTTATTTATTGTGATGGGATATAACATACACTTTATGAGAATGTGTTCTGCCCAGCTGCTCTTGAACCTTACACTCTATAAGTAAAGCAAAACTTTTTTTATTTTTTGTATTATAGAAATACGTAAGTATTGTCTTGAATCTGTCTTGATGACATCACATATTCACACTGCGTGGTCAGGCATTTCAACACACTTGCGCAATTTTTAAAATATATTATCTCTAAACAAAAAACATTCCAAAATGATGTTTATACCATTTTTTCTAAAATAGTCTTCTATCATATATATGAAATGACAATGACGGGAATAATATCCATTACTACCGTCGTGTCATGGTGCGTGGATATGGTGTGTATTTATCCTTTTTTTCGAGCTAGCTGTTGTGATAAAGTAGCATTTAATTTATTTTTGGTGAGCTCTTCGTGGATTTTAGAAGCGCAGTGGCTCATGGTAGAAAGTCAAACTCGTATTTGAAAAAATACTATATAGGTTTAGTTCCCGGCACCAGTCCTGCGTTTTGCCCAAGGGCATACACAACGGGGATATATGATGTCACACACCCGAATTTTGAGACTCGTTGGTAAAATTTGAGATCAGTCGGTGAAGCTGGTCGGTAAAACTTAAGGGTTAGAATACGAAGCAAGACAGATTGAAACCAACTTGCCAATTGAAACATTAATAAACAAAAATTGATTATTAGTTGAAGTTTAAAGAAATTTGAACTTGATCTGTTTAAGATATAAAAAATAAAAAAACTAGAATATTTAGGCTTTTCTTGCATCGAAATCTTGTCATATAAACAATGCGTAGCCAAGGCCGGATCAGGGGTGAATTTTTGGGAGGGCCAAAAGTAGTCATACCAGATTGTTATTGAAATAACGGTGGCGCCGTGGGGCGTGGGGTCCAGTGGCCGGTATAAAGGGGCGCTTGGTGGGATCGTTTCTAAGATATTTGTTGCGAAAAAGTGGAAAATTAAGCCCCTATAAACGGCTGGACTTCCATTATTAAAAACGCCGTGTAACGTAAGAATAAGGACACAGCGAATAACTTCCACAATGTCACATTGTGTGTCAACATTGACTTAGGCTACTTCAAAACATTACTTTCATTGAATCAGACATCAGAATATCGCTTAATTAGCGATATGCTATTATGAGCGATTTGTTTTATTGATTTTCTCAAAAAGTCAACAATGAATTTCTAAAAGCAGCGCCAAAAAGTTTTGAATATCAATTTACTATCGGTCTCCAAAATTTCAGGATATCCAGTGAAATTTTGGACAATCCGGAGCGGAAAATGAGAAACCCCATATGTTTAGTGTGGGCTAGTCAAATGTGTAGGCTCATACGATGACGTAATACATCAAAACACCCAATTTTGAGTATTTCAAAGAACCCAGTTGTTCGGGCTGCTCCCGGACAGAAGACGGAAGAAGGAGAGAAGTTTATATGAGAGAAAGGATAAATGTTGTGAGATAACTTTAAATTACTGGATAACTTTTTTGTGTCCAAACTTTATACATGGTGGCAGCCGTTAAGAACAAAATATTATGTCATCGAAATGTAGCTGTATCAAGCGCGAGTCTGTGATAGATTCTTTTTTTACTTTTTCCTGACATCTTCAATGATTTTTAAGCCACAAAGTTTCAGAAAAAATATGATATATAGATAAATGCTTGAAGAAATCTGAAGCTGTGAAGTCGTATGTCACCACTAGTCTGATTTCAGTCGTTTCTACACAAATGATACAGAATAGATATCGCCTAAACGGAATAAGATTTTTGAATTCTTTCCTTGTCCTTTTGCTTCTTTTGAATTGTCCTCTTTCATCAACTTGCTTGACCATTGAACTAATCTTTTAACTTGTTGCTTCGAAATCCTTCATCGGCGTCCTTTGAATTAATTTAAGTCATTGAAATTTAGGGCAGAACGTATACATAACGTTTAATATATTCTCTTTCATACGTTACAACATTGAGACGTAGGCTATAATGTAACAATTTGAAGCTCTTGTTTGGTTAAAGAGGGCCTGCCATGGAAAAAAAAAATCGCTGAAAAGTTGCTTATGGGTTTTTATTACCCTTAAATTCAAATATCCAACTTAAAAATCACGAAAAATGATCGTTTACAGACGAAAATATGTGTTTGAAATTGCCGGTTTTCATCGACGCCAAAAAAAAAAAAAAAAATCCGTAGTGACGTCACCGCTTGATGATGACGTAGGGTTAGGCACCCATTTGTTTGTTTACAATCTGCCAGTGCTGCGTTTCCGCATTATAGCGTGTGTACAAATGGCTAGTAACAGTGACAGCTCCGAAGAAAATTCTGAACTTGAATTATCTTATTCAAGCTCAGAATTTAAAGAAAATCTAAATCGAAAGCAGTGAAAGTCGTAGTGAAGGAAGTAAATTTATTGAAGAAATTCCATCTCTCCTGTGGTTGCCACAAGCACATCTCCCCTGGATTCTGTCATTTGTTTTTCATATGCTTCTGTGATTTCTTCCACCATCTAAGTTTAAAGAAAGAAAGAAAACAATCTTTAATATAACCTAAGATATTAGCATCTGACCGAGTATATAACAAAAATACAGCATAGGCCGTTGAACTCATATCGCAAGTAGTGCATATTGAGTGGGGTGCTCTTCACACCTGTTACTGACATAAAATTTGAGAAACAAATAAATTATGGCCATTGGCTGTACCACTTGCAAGCGTGTTCCAACATCGACCAAGTTACAATCAACCGTAAACATGTAGGCCTACTGATGGAACAAGCGTTGTAACTTGTCTCCTTCTGGCTATAATAGTGCCAATGACTTTAAGCTGCAGACAAATACAATTCTTCTTCCCTTTTTTCTTCTCTTATTTTCTTTTGGGGAGGGGGTAGTTATTCATCACATCCTATGGGCTCGACTTTATTGTTGGGAGCTTTTACAGTCGCGCACATAGTTGTTGAAGTAGTGCTTATTAGACCTGGAAAATAAGAGGCTTAATATTGAGGTAGATTTCGGACAAAATTTTACCCAATTGCAAACAAAAAATATCACCAGGAAATTTGATACCTTCGAGTTACGACTTAGAACATAGAGCGAACCATAAGTTAATTTCAGCATAATTCAAGATGTTAACTTAATTAGAATCATGTAAAAAGTTGCCGAAACGCCGCTCCCAGTTTGGTGCGGCAAACGGCGACCCAACGGCCAGTTAAAAGTCTGTACTGCATGTGTACATTGCAGTTGACTAGTGTAAGGCGGGCAAGGGGGCAAGAGGGGGAGGGGGCGGGGATTTGCGAGAAGATTAAAATACAAATGGAGGGGGGGGGGCTAATCCATGTACATCCATGGACTTTAAGATTTCTTCCTTGTTGTATCAACTTATATGTAGTTAAAATTTAATTAAATTGGACCTAAAAGTATTATAAAATATGACATGAAATGGAAGGTCTAGGGTTCAAGTAGGGGGCCTATATTCTTAAAAAACATTAACAACTTAAAGAGGCGATATCGTCATATGTGCACAATATTTGGATTTCCTTTCAAATTTTTTGATTGGTTGAAATTTTGCTGCGCGATTCGTTGTTTCGTATTGCAAGGTATATAGTTATTTAAAACACCTTGAACTTCACTACACGAGATAGCCCAGATGGTTGCGGCGGCGATCACAAGTAACGTTTTTTTTCAAATCATGTCGTGAGTTTTAGCCCCGGTAGAATCGTTTATTTTCTTCTTTTTTTTTCTCTCAGTAATTTTCATTTGGTGACTATCATTGTAGTATTATAATACTAAAATTTCACTTTCACTTTCTGACAAAAAAGCATTGAAAAAAACAAATAAGTTTCTCGTCACAGTAACGTAATGCGCTGTGTATGTAATTCTGCACACACAACTTTCATGCTAGTGTCTGGCTGTACTGTGTGGTACAAACAGACAGAGGATCGGATCTTGCCTCCACAACCGGAAGTGACGTCAAAATATAGTATCCCCCATTTTACCGTATTTTACTGAGACGAGTCTCCCTCTTTAACGTTAAGTAACCTACAAAACTAATCTTTTTTCTTGCACGATACTCCGAAGAAAGCCTTGCCTTCTTTGCTGGCCTTGTTGAGCTGACAGTACTACTTGTACTAGGCCTAGTTATACTTGAACTTGTACTTGTTGTAGGCCTAAGGTTACTTCAACTTGAAACGGTAGCACTATCACTAGTAGTAGTAGTAGTAGTAGTAGTAGTGGTTGGACCAGGCCCAACGCTGGTGTTCTCATTCGGCCTAGTGTTATCTGTAACTAGTGTAGGTTCACCCATCATTTCTGAGGTGGCATCATCACTTTTCCCTTTCTTTATAGTTGGTACCGATCCAGGTAACAAAAATGCTTTTTGTGCTCAGACTAAACGACATTTTTAAACGCTGGTCTAAGGGGAAACATTTTTCTGCAAAATGGTCTCCGCAAATAACACTCGACTGTGTAACGTCGTTAGAACTAAAGTCCTTCCGGGTAGTTAGCACAAATCTAATCCACAAACGTCGTTGTTTAGCGTCTTGTGGAAATCTGTGCACCGAAACACCTTTTACATTTCTATTGCTGCATCTACCAACGACAGAACAAAACGGCTTTTTCTTGATTTTTCTTCGAAAAGTTAGCGTATTACTATCACAGTATCAACAGTATTGTACAATCAGAATCACTGTGTCAGCACAGTTTACACACTAACTCAAACCAATCAGCTAGTAATAATATTTGGCCACAGTCTATTCACGTAGTTGCAAATGGGTACCTAACCCTACGTCATCATCAAGCGGTGACGTCACTACGGATTTTTTTTTTTTTTTTGGCGTCGATGAAAACCGGCAATTTCAAACACATTTTTTCGTCTGCAAACGATCATTTTTCGTGATTTTTAAGTTGGATATTTGAATTTGATGGTAGTAAAAACCCATAGGCAACTTTTCAGTGATTTTTGTTTTCCATGGCAGGCCCTCTTTAATGTAAACTCTCTACATTTTGAGCCCATCATACAGTAGCAACGCAGTAAGTATGGATGGGGCAAACAATCCTCAAATCCGCAATCATGTATGATCGATGTTTTGGCATATAAATGTTTATGAGGCCTGCCGCAAGTTCGGATCCATTTATGGCACTTCTCTGAATCTTTAGAGATTTTAGCAAAAAGGAAACAACAATTTGTTTACTAACCGTTCTGGGTTACAGGGATTGGATTTACAAAGCTCGTAGTGGGCCCGTAGGCGCAATGTTTGTTCACCATCTTATCGTCAGTTTGTGTGCGCAGAAATTTGTTTTGTGCAGTATATTGCATCGACTGTATAAGCGCGCGCCGCAAGCTAGCTGTACTGTAACAGTATCACGTAGGAATTTTGTCCCAAATAGTTATGTAGATTTTGTTGCTAGGCGGTGATTTGTGGCAAAAGCTGTCAATCAGCTAATTCAGAGAAGTTAATTACCTTCTATTGGTTAACGATGATGTGACTAATGTGTTGGATTACAAAAATATCAAATGATCGCTGAAAAAAATACCAAAAACCTCTTACCATTAGATTCAATGAGAAAATCAGCTGATATCAGCTTAAATAACAAGCTGATCAAAATACCAAAACAGGTTTAACAAAAAATAAAACGTAAACGTATGAAAAAATTCGTAAACGTATGAAAAAAAATACCTTTGGTCACATTGTTAACCATAGCACAATTAGGTTGGGTCAAAGTTGGCAAAGGGTTGCAGTTCACGTTGATCCTATACGTTGGAAAAACGACTGGAAATTAGACACTCGGAGGGGAGCGGGGGGCAGGGACGTCTTATCCAAAAAGTGGGGGACAAGAGGCAAATGTTCCTTAAAATGTATCTGTCTATTGTATTTTTAAAATTGTACGGAAAAGTAGAAGGACATGCCCACCCCCCTTCCCCCCTCTCACCTGGTCCCCGGAATTGGTCCTGACTGAAACAACATAGAAAATAAAAGCAAAGTGCATGAAAGGTATATGGACAGATGAAAGAATAAACAATTGTAAGTCTTCAAGTGGTCACAATAGCAAGTCTTATATATATATATATATATATATATATATATATATATATATATATATATATATATATATATATATATATATATATATATATATATATATATATATATATATATATATATGTATATATGTATATATATATATATATATATATATATATATATATATATATATATATATATATATATATATATATATATATATATATATATATATATATATATATATATATATATATATATATATATATATATGTATATATATCTATATATATATATATACATATATCTCATACCCAACGGCCTGCGGATCAGAATCCTCTTCTCACTTTGGAAAAGCTTCTAGAAGAATTTGCAATAATGCCTCGCAGAAACTTCTGAGAATCAGCCTTACGTTCAGCCTATTCTAAACAGGATAGACTGAGGAAAGAGTTAGCCCAGAACACCTGGATGGAAGAATTACCAGATCGCAGTGTAAGAGATCGGGTGAGTCGCTTCCTTTGAAGGATGCTTTTATGATAGAGTCAAATTTTGTTTTGTCAATAAGGAACATAAACTTAGGCACTTGATTAAACAAGATGACCTTTTGTCAACTCTAGAGGGTTCCTACCATCCTTTCATTGAACATTTTTTAGGTTCACTAAACCTACGCATTCCAATGGTACGACTAAACCCATCGAAAAAGCAGGGGCTGTTGTTAATCTTTCTGATTTGGAACTATCTAGAGAGCATATTGATTTATTGGAGAAGGGACTTTCTTTTTGCCCTTCATCTAGATTAGATGGGATTGAGCTTAGCAAGGACATTAATTGTTTTAATCGACGCATTCGTTTAGCTGAGTGGTTTGGTGATGTCCGGGATCTGATAATTGTAAACTTGAACCATTTAAGAAGAAGAGCACATGGACCCCGCACCTAACAGAAACGCCTCCATCGACGCTTTTGTTAATGGCGTTAACCAGCACCTTGATAGGTTTCTTTGTAATTTGCATGTTTCTAAAGCACCCACGCCTAATGTTTCTTCTAATCACTTGCGTACCATTAAAGAATTGCAACGCAATGATAATGTTATAATTCAATCCGCTGATAAGGGGGCGGTGCTATCGTTATTCAAAACCGGGTAGACTATATTTTGGAGGCTGAGAGGCAATTAGCTGACGAGACCTTTTATGAGAGGTTGATTCTGATCCCATACTTAAAATGAAGGCTGACACTGTTAACCTGGTAAATGTTTTACATGACGTAACTAAGAGTGATGTTGAGAAACTTATCCCACCTAACCCCAAAACCGGTATATTTTATACTTTACCTAAAATACATAAGTTGCAAGGTATTCTTGAGAGAACGGTACCTGAGTCAGACAGGTCCCATATAGGTAGCAATCTAGTCTGCCTTTGTCGTGATTATAGCGTTATCCCACCGGGTAGGCCTATTGTTTCAGGTAAAGGTACTTGCACGGAATTCTTGTCCGCTTATGTGGACACTCAATTACAACCACTCCTTCGTGCTATCCCTAGCTATGTCCAGGATACAACTCACTTCCTTAACAGGTTATCGAGCGAGGTTAATAGGATAGACGATACAGCTATTTTGGTAACGATGGACGTGTCTTCACTCTATACGAATATCCCTCATGCGGATGGGGTGGAGGCATGTATTAAGCATCTCAGGCAATCTGGTTCGTTGATGATAATGTCGTTCGTGATATCGGTAGACTCATCCAATTTATTCTTTCCCATAACTGCCTTGAATTTAATGATAAGTTTTATCACCAGATCAAGGGCACCGCTATGGGTACTAAGATGGCTCCTTGTTATGCTAATTTGTTTATGGCCGACCTTGAGGGTAAGATATTACAAGAGTCCACACTCTCTCCTTCCTTTTATGTCCGTTATATCGACGATATCTTTATGATTTGGCAGCATGGCGAGGTTTCGTTGCGGGAATTTATTGGTTTCGCGAATACGTATCACCCGTCCATTAAATTTACTTATGATTTTTCCCGGGATGAATTACCTTTTTTGGATGTTCTGGTCAAAATCCGTGAGGGTTCATTGGTTACCTCCTTATACACCAAGCCCACTGATAGTCATGCTTACCTAGTTTACAATAGCAATCATCCCCAACACACTAAGGAATCTATCATTTATAGCCAGTTTCTTCGGCTTAAGAGAATTTGTTCTGACCCTCTTGATCTCAAGATCCAACTTAACATTATGTCAGGGCACTTTCTTAAAAGGGGCTATCCCTTGAAACTGTTAAGGAAATTCATGGACAAGGTTATTCCTGTCAATCGCAGTGAGCTTTTAGAGTATCGGATCAAGACTAAGACCGCACGCATTCCCCTCGTAGTTTCGCACAGTACACAGATACAGCCTCTCTTGAAGTGTATTAAATCGTCATGGGGATATTGAAACACGCCCCAGAGGTTGGAGGAATTTTTCTGCACCACCGGTTGTGGCACTAAAGCAGCCGCCGAGTCTTAGGAAATTGTTGGTACGTTCCAACATATCGCGCAGGATGCCTGGGCGAGGCAATAAACCCTGCAGGAAGCCGCGTTGTCAAATCTGCATGCACATAGTCACGGATGAGACGGTATCTCTCCCGAGGAATAACGTGATCAAACCGGGAACTTTTTCCTGTGATTCTTCTAACGTGGTTTACTGCGTGATGTGTTCGAAATGTCCGGAAATTTCTTACATTGGTGAGACTGGAACCTCTTTCCGATTGAGGTTCAATAACCACAAGCAGTCTATTCGCGATTTCGATGGTGACAGTGAGGGTTATCCCGTGGCAGGGCATTTTAATTTGCCTAGACATAAGTTGGAACATTTGAAGGTGGTTCTCATCAGGGGGAACTTTAGAAGCACGGAAGACAGAAAGTTGTTTGAATTGAAATTTATGATTAAAACTAAGAGCCACATCCATGGACTTAATAAAGACCTGTCTTATCTTTCTCCTTTTTCTGTTTTTAGGGAAAATGTTTCCACTTCCATTTCGTCTCATTAATCCTTCTCTTGTTTTTGTGCCTCAGCGCATTTTGGCGCCGGTTTTTGTTTGTTTGTTTTTTGTTTGTTTTTTCTGCGTGCTTTTCCCCTTTTGCGCCTACTATTTTACGCGTACGATTTTTGGCGCTCTTTGAAATGTGTTAACGTGCAAGCTATCATCGCTGTTATCTTCTAGCGTCATTTAACTTCATACCACTGAAGAAGGAAACAGGAGTTTTCGAAATATTTGGTTTTTAAAATAATCTGTTGGCTAGAGACATTGTCATTTTTTCCTAATTTGTTTTATATATATATATATATTTATATACATATATATATATATATATATATGATTATCTATCTATCTATCTATATATATATATATATATATATATATATATATATATATATATATATATATATATATATATATATATATATATATATATATATATATATATATATATATATATATATATATATATATATATATATATATATATATATATATATATATATATATATATATATATATATATATATATATATATATATATATATATATTTATATATATATATATATATATATATATATATATATATATATATATATATATATATATATATATATATATATATATACATATATATATATATATATATACATTTATATATATATATATATATATATATATATATATATATATATATATATATATATATATATATATATATATATATATATATATATATATATATATATATATATATATATATATATATATATATATATATATATATATATATATATATATATATATATATATATATATATATATATATATATATATATATATATATATATATATATATATATATATATATATATATATATATATATATATATATTTGAAAATGCAAAATATATCTGAATATCATAACGACCCGATTAGCAGGCTAGAGTAGTATTTGTGTCATAAATTGGTGTGGAAAACGGGGCCATTTTATATTGAGTTTGTCTAAAGACGTAATATTGAGCTAGGTATAGGCCTTTAAACATTTTTGTATTGGGTAAGCCATAGCTGAGTTTCATAATGTACACATTAAGTATGCGATTGTATAATAATGATGATGCGGTGGTTGTTTCATTTCTGAAGTTTGGGTCTTAAAATGAAACAATGATTCATTTTATTTTCGAGACAGAATTCAACAAAATTTGGAACAAACAAATGAAAATTGTTAAAAATATCTTACCCCCAGAAAAGGTTAGGTATGTATACCAATACAAGTCAATGCTTCATTGTCCAGTGCAGGCCTTCTTTTGGTTCCAGGGACATAGCATCATCAACCTATGTGGTCATGATGGCGTGTGTATGTATGTGTGTGTGGGGGATTGTATGTGTCGTATGTGTGTGTGTGGTGGGGTGTATGTATGTGTGTGTGTGTTTGTTCTTGGTGTGTATGTATGTGTGTGTGTGTCGCTAGCTCGTAAATACGATATCTCAAGAACGGTACACCGGAATCATTTCATATGTGATACAATGATAGCCCGTGGTCCGTAGATGTGCCTGATTGTTTTTAGTGGTGATTTCATTAATGAGTAGGCGGGCTTAATGTTGAAAGTGTTAACATGTGCATACTTTATAAACCACATGCATGTTTTGTTCATATGTTGTAGCTATGTTGTGGCTAGTGTGTACATGTTTATGGCACAACAATGTTGAATTTCATTAATATGCTTAGTGGGCGGGGCTTAACTTAATTTTGTTAAAAAGTAGCTTGTAAACACAGAATCATCTCAAGATCGATATATGGGATTCAGTTTATATGTGATACACTAGCCCATTGTTCGCAGATGTGCCCAATTGTTTTTGGTGGCGATGTCATGCATATTAATCAGTAGCCGGGCTTAATGTTAAAATCTTTAAATGCTCAAATTTTAACAACCACATGTCTGTATTGTGTTATATTTGGTGTAATTATGTTGTTAGCTAGAGTGTACATTTTCATGGTACAAAACGTTGGATTCATTAATATGCATAGTGGGCGGGGCTTAACATGACTTTATTGAAAAGGCTTGTAAGCACAGTATGTCAAGAACGATACATGGGATTCATGTCATATGTGGTACACAGATTGCCCATGGATTGCAGATGTGCCCTATTGTTTTTGGTGGCGATGCCATGCATATTAATGAGTGAGCAAGGCTAAATGTTGAAATGCTCATATTCTAACAAAAGCACGTCAGTTTGGTTTTATATTTGGAATGATTATGTTGTTAGCAAGTGTGTACCTGTAAATGGGATGAAAATGGTTGAATTTAATTAAATTAGATTCCATTTTTGTGAGAACAGTGTGGGCAATTTTTTGTCCTTGTTATTTTGAGCCCATTGTGTAAGTAATCAAATTTACAATAAGTCAAAACTTCAAACCCATATTGTGCGTCAGGACCTCAAATCCTTTGGGTTTTTTTTGGTGAATTAAGTGGTGGGTCATCTGACGTCACGGGTCACTGGAGGGCCAACCTGCATATTTCTCACGAAGGCCGGACGAGCAAAATTAAATAAGAGTCATTCGCAATTTCTATTTGATTTAGAGAGGGAAACATTTACTTTCAAGCAGTACTTTTCTCCAATTTTTTTGTCATTATTTACTTATGGAAATACAAAAAGATAAAAAGATTTTGTGTTGCCTGGAACCCCAACCCAGTGGCTCTGCTTAAGCTTTAGCAGTTTAGGCATGGTAGCATGGGCGGAATTTGCATACCCAAAGTGGGGCAAAGTCAAAAATGGGCGGCAAATTAAAATTAAAAACAAACATGCTAAATGCGGCAAACAAATCACCATACAAAATATACAATTTTGGGAAAAATTGGGGGAAAGTGCCACCCCCCCCCCCTTCCTTGCCTCCTCAAATGATTTCTATGGCTTTAGGGATTTACTGTCTGCCGATGCCATTGTTGCCATAAATTAGCCCTACTAGTGAAAATTCTTCCAAAATTCCCTGGTTCATTGAATATTGTCCATTCATCATTAAAGGAACGGTATCGTCCCATTAATACATTTAGAAGTAAACGCCGCCGTGATGAAAACGTCACTTTCGGTAATTGATGTTCCTATTAATAGCGAGAAATATGCGATATTATCGATCCCACATCAGTTGGACCGACTATGGGCCTACATTGTGTTATCAATTACATGACAGATTTCTCGCAATAATTAAGAATTATTGAAAACCGGAAGTGACGTTACCAGCAAGGTGGTGTTCACTTCTTAACAGATACCGCGGAGACGGGGAAGGGGGAAGGGGGGGGGGGTTGAGGAGGGGGACTTTAGCCCCACTTTTTTCTGATGTGGATTTTTTTTTTAATTAGAACGGTAAATACCGTCATGGTTCGCATGCCCATGCAATTTGACACCCATATCATACTGTCATATGACCCGGCCAATTACAAAAATGGCATCTCACGCTAAAGACCTACATGGCATCCGAAGTTCCCGAATATCGAAGAATATTTCGCAAACTAAAGGAAGGTAAAATATTGGATGAAAATTTTGGAGCATTATTTAAAATTTGTCAACACGTTTTCCGATATTTAAAAATAATTGACAAAGATTTATCAAAATCCAAGAAAATTTCCTAAAATGTCAAATTTACCGAAATTTTAAGTTAAATTCCCGAAGATGAGCAAAATTATCCTAAACATTTAAGAAAAATGCACAAAAAAGAAAAAAAAATTCCGAAAATCGAAAAAATTGTACCAAAATTAACGAAATTTCTCTTAAAATGATAAACAATTTACGGAATTTGTAAGGAAAGTGCCTAAAAATGGAAACAAAAAATTCTTGAAACTTTAGAAAACTTCCTAGAAAAAAATTATAAGTCCGAAAAATTGAAGATTTTCCGTTAAGCAGCAAAGTCAGAGGCTAGTGTCATTTTTCCACTTGTGACCGGGAATTTGTTTGGGTTCTTTTCCCACGTTCTTGATAAGTGACCCTTCCTACGCTTCTGCCTATAAACACTATGTACCAATATGGTTGGGTGTTACTGATATAAATGTCCCCTTTGATTTTCACCATTTACTATTTCAGCTCCTCCACTTCAAAAATTGCTCCGCCTTTCCTGTTTATTGGGACAATACCTTTCCTTTAGAGGGAAAAAAAGAATCAGAACTATTTATGACGTCACCCAGAAGGTGCGCTTTGTTTAAACTTAAACAGGCCAAGTCACCAAAAAGGCATTGCGACTCCTTTCTCAAAGAAAAGTTCACGTGATTGACCAAACAACCCGATGAATGACCCATTCGCATGTACGCATGCTTACATATCTAAGTCATAAACTAACAACAAATATCGTATTAAAGCTTTAAGTTTCAATCCGTTTCTTGAAGACTAATAATCGTATAGCGGTCAGTCAGCTACAAAAGACGTTATCTGTCTTGGACATATATGATTACTACTCAACGCCTTCAAATAAAGGAAATACCAGTTCTGTTTAGGTAAGTAAAAACTTAGAACAATTACAATAGAATAGCTGAAAATGTATTTTATATTTAAAAGGTTATAGGCCTACATATGGGTAGAGCATTGCGTCAATAATTAGGCAGGGAGTAACGGAATTACACTAGAATGACGATGACTCCTGTCGACGCCCTTAGTTATATGGAGTGCCAGTGGTGAGGCGTTGGGGCAATAAACCCCAGAATGTTCAATTATAGGGATGGTAAGTCCCACCCCCAGCCCCTTGTACCCAATTGAGTTTTTTCTTTGGTATTTTTCTTCAATCATCCGTTTCATTACGACATCCAAAATGCATTCCATAACGCAATTTAATGTTGCTTGTCACAAGGCCCGGGCCCTATAAGAGGGTCCGTAAAAAGATACACCATTATACTGTTATACCATAGGGGCCTGCAGGGCCCAACTCACGTCCCGTAGCTAGAGCCTAACCACTGGGAAAAGGAGGCAAAAATAAGTGTTGGTTCGGAAAGATAATATTTCCCCCCATACAGAAAGGTTTTAAGAGTTTTCAAGCAGAACCATCATCACCCCAGCAGGTTAGGGTTAGGCTGCAAGCCATCCCTGTAGGTTGGGCAATATGTCACTTTCCGGTTAGTCTGTTAGTTCAGTGGTCAAGCATGTTCATTAGTTCATATGGAAGAGAGCTAAAGTTTGATGGGTTTTTTTTTAACAGGTTAAGAAACGACTGAAATCAGATGTAATTGTGACATCACATCTACACATTTTTCCTATTCCTATATATAGTATTCATCCTAAGATTTTATGGCTTTAAAATGAATGGATAGCCCCCCCCCCCCTTCCCCCTCCTTCACATGTCAAGAAAATAAACTTTAAGCAAATCAAGTAAGGTACCATGATTTGACACCTGAAGACATTTTGAAAAGGAAAATGTAATCAGTAATAGTTGAAAAATTAAATACATTTTCAAATACATTAACAAATGTGCATAAAGTAAGAATGAGGACGTCAAAGTCGGGGTCAAACTGCTACAATAGACTTTCTACATCAGTCATTTAATGACATAAACTGATAACTCAGCTCTCTTTGACCTTTTGGCGAAATAACGTATTGAAGTAGTTTCTACACATTTTTTTTTTTTAAAGCCTCTTTCGTATAACAGTATAAGATGAACAATGTCATGCTTAACCACTGAAATAGTGCGTCGCTAAACGTGAAGTTTATACAGGTCCGTATAGCCAGGATTTTCACAGGGGTGTGTGTGGGAGGGGGGGGGGAGCACACTGCACTTTAAGAGGGGGCAGATGGGCACATTCTCCGTATCCTTGTCTTATGTTTTTCTGTTTTATTTTACCATTTCAAATATTTGCATTGGTCACAATTTTATCCTTGATTTTGCATATTTCAATGAGTACAAATTGTTTTTATATGGCAGAAGGCCAGTTCGTCCATCACTAAATCTTTCCGTATATACATTTTGACTAAAAAATTGAACAAAACGACCGCAAGATGTCTACTATATGTTACATGTTATACATGACCTCTCCCAGATTGATTTGATTTCAGGGGCAGTTCTTCCTAAAATTTAAAGGAAAGGTATCGCCCCATAAATAAATGAACGCTGTAGTGCTGGTAACGTCACTTCCGGTTGTCAATTTTCCCAATCGATATTGAGAAATCTGCGATGTTATCGATAATACATTCGCTGTACCGAGCATAGGGGCCTACATTATGTTATCGATAACATCAGATTTCTTGCAATCAATAAGGAAAATTGAAAACCGGAAGTGACGCTACCAGCACGGCGGAGATCACTTTTGAATTTATTCATGGGACGAACCCTTTCCTTTCAAGCTTTTTTACTGATTTGAAGTGCTATTAATCTAAGAATATGTGTAAGAATGTTAAAATGAGCAAGCGCACAATGAATCATTATATGAATTCAGCTATGCCATAAACCTACTTGCAAAAAATAGGTTGGGATCTAAAAGGTAAATAGTCTTTTATGATCGGACCGGAGCGTTCGGTATTTGTTTGAACAGTATGACTGTATTTGAGCAGAGAATTATCAAATACCCTTCAAACCACAAGATATAATCGCGTTTCAACAAAGTACCCAAATTATATTCTTACAAAGTAAACTTGCTTTTGCTGATAGCCGCCATTTTGTGTTTACCTATTAAGTGTTAATATGAATTATATGTACATCAAACAAACGTTATTATCCCATAACCCAAATCTACAAATACCCTTCAGTGTGTTTAAATGAATATTCTCATGAATATTGCTTTCCATTAAGGACTATTAAAGAAACAAATTGGTTAAAATCCATATCTTATTCTTATTAAGAGTTATTTCATTAAAACAAATCACCAGTGTGTTGAAAAGTGACCTTGCAGTGATAAGTATGCATACCCATATTGTGACCCGACATCCACGACATTTCAACTCGCAGCGCCCTCACTAAACATTTCTTAAATAATGTACATGCTGTGTCCGCTTAAACCATTCTCAAAATAAACTCCGTGCGTACAGTGCCTGTACGTATGATTGTACACTGTATGAATGGGGTGTGAGGACAATGATGCGCAAATTTTCGGTGGCTTTGAGATGTTCGATTTTCTAACATGTGGAAAAAACCGAACATTGCTGATGTAGGGGCGCGAGGCGCGAATCTTTCATGGGATGTCATGATAAGTAGATCCAATAATTCTTCATGTATTTCTATAAAATCAAATTGTATTTTTCATTTATTCAGAGTATAAGGTATATGAGCAGATTGGCAATGCATGTTCATGTTAAGTGCATGTTATAACCCATCTTAATGAACCCAAAACAAGTTTTCTTTAACTTAGTAAGAGCCTGATTTTCAATGCAATACATAAACATTATCCTGTCGTGCATGTTTAGTATTGCTAAGTACATGCCGACTTGCAAATTTAAGAATAATTACTTACGGTCGTAAATGATTTTGATATTTTTGAAAAATGGAAAAGTGAATATTGCGTAATTATTATTTTTTCTCTTCAAAATAGGAATCAGAAGGTATTTAAAACACTAAAGGATTAGTTCAGGGTCAACCAATTCTATCTAAATGAAGGAGGACTTTAAAACAAACAAAACAGTGAAAAAAACATTCAAAAATCTTATTTCGTTGAGAAGATATCTAAGTTTAAAGTTGGTATTATTTGTGTAGAAACGGTTAGATGCACGCCCACGACTTCCTCCTTATGCTTAATGTCCATTTTCAGAAACCTCTATTTTATTTATTCATTATAGTCGATAGAATTGGGTGGGGAGGAAGGGGGGGTAGATTCCCCAAGGAAGTGCGAAGTGCCCTTCCTACGACCCAGCTGCTTATTTGCTATTCTTCGTTTTGAAATGACTTGCGAGTAGATGCATCAAGGTACGATAATCAACGGCGCTACATGTCAGCATTCTCCAGAACAATGCATTATACGCGGCCTATACTGCATTGGCGTCGCCAGATCAATTTGGGAAAACTGAAATTTGGGGGCAAGATTGAAAATGGTTTGCTAAAACGGCTACACATTACACTCTTAGAAAAAAGGGTTCAACTTGGAATCTTTTACGGTTCTATAGCTTGTCACGTATTTGGAACCTAATATGGTTTTCAAGGAACCGTCTCTATAGGTTCCCCATGGAACCTCAAAACCACAGGAAATACGGTTCTCCGTGGAACCTTTGGGGTTCTTTATATATGTTCATATTCTTTATATGTGTTTTATATAAAAATTATGGGATTGGAGCAATTTCCATCCATCATGTGTTAAGACGAGGTACATTTATTTACCATTAATTAAAGGAATATTCCCGTAAATTTTCATATATAAACAGCTTCTATTTTCAAAGCGGATTTCTATTTTCAAAATGGACTGGAATAAAGCCTTCACATTTACCATTATATTCTTCTCAGGTTGTTCATAAGCTCTGTACCTGCAGTAGCTAACAAACAAATTGTTTGCTATTCTGGTGCAGAGTTTATTAAGCATTCAAAAAGAGTGTAATGATAAATGTAAAACTTTATTCCAGTTTATTTTGAAAATAAAATCCATTTTGAAAATAGAAATCCTTTTGAAAATAGAAATCTATTTTGAAAATAAAATCCATTTTGAAAATAGAAATCCATTTTAAAAATAGAAATCCATTTTGAAAATAGAAATCCATTTTGAAAATAGAAATCCATTTTGAAAATAGAAATCCATTTTAAAATAAAAATCTATTTTGAAAATAGAGATCCATTTTTAAAATAGAAATCCATTTTGAAAATAGAAATCCATTTTGAAAATAGAAATCCATTTTGGAAATAAAAATCCATTTGAAAATAGAAATCCATTTTGAAAATAGAAATCCATTTTGAAAATAGAAATCCATTTTAAAAATAAAATCTATTTTTTAGAGATCCATTTTCAAAATAGAAATCCATTTTGAAAATAGAAATCCATTTTGAAAATAGAAATCCATTTTGGAAATAGAAATCCATTATGAAAATAGAAATCCCATTTTGAAAATAGAAATCCATTTTGAAAATAGAAATCCCATTTTAAAAATAGAAGCTGTTATATATGTTAGAGGACAGACAGACAAGTGCGAAGAAAGAAATTGGTGAAAACCCCATGTAGATATCTTCTTTTGTCTAGAGCTAAGATAATTCGTAAGCCTATGTACTGATGTAAGTTCAAAAAAAAAATCTTTAAAGTGTAAGGCACATGTCATAAGCAGATCTGGGCAAAGCATCTGTTCGAGTAAAGTGCATACTCAATAATTGAACAAAAATTTCCAATAATATAGAAAGAGGTCATTCGCGTGAAAGAGACACGTAAAATTTGTCGTGAATTTAAAATTATGACAACACACTTTACACTGCAAGACACAGGTGAAATCTTTGAACACTTGAAGTGCAATAACTCCTCAGCAAAATAAGATATCAACATGTTTTCCCCAGTGTGTGTTTTTTTTTAATTATAGTCCTCTATCACATAAATTAAAATATTATGGGATCATTCTTTTAAATTTAAACCAATACTCGCAGCCAGACTATTTCAATGTGACGATATCCTGTAAGACTGTCTAATCTGCTAATGTTGGCAGTATAATACAGCTTAATTGAGTGCGACAAACGCAATGGTATGTTTTAAACCGATATCTCATCGAAAAATGCCGACCGCGCATTATTTCTTTTATATACCTATTTTGCAGACGTTATTGGCAATAGGCATTTAAGGTTCACTGATTGGCTGATATCGTAACCACAGTAACATTGTTCAATGTATGTGTATGTGGCATTATCTGAAAAGTTTTCTCCAAATTTGGCTAAAAGATAATATTTTAATATCATTTCTACAAGGTATCTATGTTAAGAAGGCCTTTTTTTTTTCTTTTCTTTTAAACGGGATCAAACATTCTATAGTTAATACTTGAAACAAAAAAAATCTGAAAATACTGCATTTTTATTAGGCATATCACAAAGTAAATTTATCGAAACAATTGTTGAAATAGTATTTCAATTGTTTTCTTTGCTCTTAAGGTCTAAACATGCAAGAAATAATTTGTAAATTACGTCAGATGCTTTTCTGAAAATAGTAAGGAACCCTTTACAAACCGAAGGAACCTGTTCCACCACAGGTGTTCCTAGCGTTATGGCAACTTATATACTTATTACATACAAGGTAGGTCACCTCCTACCGCGACTTTCGAACCGTATATGAAAATTTCTTTTTTTGACCACTCGCGAATCTTAATTACATTTTTTAATCATTTAACATTTGTAGAAGACTCCTTTCTTCGTTTATAGGCCACAGTATTTTTATTTTTTCCGATGAGAAGTACAAACGATAAATTTTCTACCCCTATTACAGTTATAACAGTTTAAATGCCCGACAATTTGCTGCAAACCAAAGAAATGTTGCAATGACGTCTTTGAAGTAGTGCTTCTTATCATATGTTTTTTTTTTGTCCTAGCAAAAAAGTGTGTGTTTGTGTGTGTGGGAAGGGAGGGGGAAGGGGAAGGGGGGGGCTAAATTCCCTGTCTCCGCGGTCCATGATAAACATGGTTAATAAATAGAGTGACTGGGATCTTGTCGCACATGAAGCAATCTTAATCAATTGCGTATAGGAAACTTGCGGCAACTATGTTGAAAATTGCTTATTATCAAGTTAGAATAGAGGGCATATGGGGAGCACCTCTTAGGGTGAGAACGGGGAGAGGTGAGAAGGGGGAGGGGGAGAAGAATCTTAAAATCTTCCAGAAGCGGCAAAATTGCACTGGTAAGTTTCCATCCAAACGTTGATGCTAATCGGGAAATCTTTAATTTTCGGGAAATTTCAATTTTGACAAAAAATCTTCTACAATTTTCGAGAAATCTTTAATTTTTGAGGAACATTATCAATTTTCGGAAGATCCGCTTCAATTTTTGGAAAATCCTTTTCAATTTTCGAAAAATCTACTTCAATTTTCAGAAACTCCCCTTTAATTTTCTGGAAACCCACTTCAATTTTCGGGAAGTCCACTTCAATTTTCGGAAACTCCCCTTCAATTTTCGGGAAATCCCCTTTAATTTTGGGAAAATTCCTTCCAATTTTCGGGAAATCCACGTCAATTTTCGGGAAATCCACTTCAATTCAATTTTCGGAAAATCCCCTTTAACAGTCTAATTTTTGGGAACTATCTTCAATTTTTGGGAAGTCCTTTCAATTTTGGGGAATTTTTTTCAATTTTCGGGAAGTTTAGCTTATTTTTCTTGTTTAACTAAGGAAGATAAGAGATAATTCTTTCCCATCCCCTTCTCTGTAGACAAAAGATCAAACAAGTGACGACCCTGCAGAAAGATCTGACAGGCTGACATACGAACGAACTTTTGTAATGTAAATTCCGGAATGTTTTTTGTTCCTCAGAACATTTTCAAGCTCACAAATAAAAAAAAGCCTTTCTGAAATATATCTTTAGCATACCAACTGGTCATTCAGTGAAAAATAAATAAACTGAATTTACCTTGTGTCCTTTGCTAGTTTGGATGTGGATCATGGGTCGGATCCTGGGAGCTGCCATTTTAAAATGACAACTCCCTGGTCGGACTCTTTCACTCACTTATAGACAACCAGAGCAAGGTATATATAATGAAACTCGGGTAATGGCAGGATTGTCCAATGCGGAGTCGAGGTATGGGATATACTCTCTGATTAATGTCAAAAAAAAAGCTTAAAGGATAAGCTCAGTGGTCAAGTATGTCCTTCTTATCTAGGGCTTCAAAAGAAACAAATTGATAAAGAAAGCATCTTATTTCGTTAAGGAGATATTCAAGTTTAAAGCTCTGTCTTATCTGTGTTGAAATGACTGGTGTAGTAAGTCTACAATCTGACAATGGAACGTTTGTGTCCTCATCCTCACATTCTTAACGATTGTTAATGCATCCTAAAAGAAAGTTTATTTAATTTGTTTACTATTTAATTTCTTTTCCTCAAACTTTCTTCAGGTGGTACATATATAAATACCCTTACTAGATTCAGTTTTACTTCTTCTCTGACATATCCCATGGTTTTTAAGCACCAAAATTGCAGGAAAAAATATGATAGAATACATAACGACTTTGAGAAATCTGAAGCTATGCCATCACAACTAGTCTGATTTCAGTCGTTTTTACACAAACAAATTTTAAATTTCGTTTTCTCCTTAGCGGAATACGATTTTTGAATGGTTCTCTACCATTTTGTTTTTTTTGAAGTCCTTGTTTATATAAGATGGACATGCTTTACCACTAAACTTATCCTTTAAGCTCATATGTTGATTATCGAGACATACTTATTAACGTACATTTCCCTAGTGTTCTCGCAATGATTATTTTCCTATAGAGGGGGTGGGGGTGGATGCGTTGGCACGGGACGGTTTCATCATCCTGCTGGCCCCATCAGACAACCCTCATTACAATTTCTCCATCTTTTAGTTAGTTCTCATGGAACACCAACCAGGCTGCCAACTCAGTTACGCCAGTAACAACAGTACATTTGCATGCAGTATTGTTGTACACCACCTGCCCACTGAAATAGTCAGATACGTTTCTACGTACGAATTTTTGATGTTGAATAGGTTCTGTTTGTTATGACAAATCATGACCATGATGAACAGATGAAGTAATCAGTCTTGTAAATTTATAGCCCTAATCATGACGAATGTAAATATCGCAACTACGTCAAATAAACAGAGTATAGTTAGACAGCACCGTAATGGTTAATATTAACCTCCTTTTGCAAATACTAAGACAGAGAAATCAGATAGTCACGTGCTACAAATGCTTAACTATTTATTTTTCCAAAAGGGATTTAGAAACTTTACTCGCAATAATCACAACGGATTAGGTGTGGTATCCAATCAGTGGTGTAGAGCTAAATTGTGAGCTGGAGGTGTGAGGGGGTAGGGGGGGGTCTCCTCCCCAATATTTAAAGCTATCGACATACAAGATTGTGCTTAAAATGTGCGCTCATAGCTAGAGGGCTGAGTCCCCCTCGAAAATAGCTAGGGGGCTCAGCCCCCTTAGCATCCCCACCCACCGCTTTTACACCACTGGGTACCATGTAGGGACGTAGGGTGAGTAACTTCTGGGAGGGGGAAAATCTCCACAATTTCCCGGTTAATAAATCAAGTTTCTATGAATCGTTGCTGCTAATCGGCCCGGGAAAATCTTCAATTTTCGAGAAATCTCCTTTAATTTTCGGAAATTTTCCTTTATTTTCGGGGGGATTTCTTTAATTACCTGAAATTGTTTTTCATTTTGTCGGGAATTTTGCATCATTTTTCGGGAAACTTCCTTAATATTCGCTAAATCAAGAGACAGAGGCGGGGATAAATTCACTTTGAAAAGGAAGCTGCAAATAAACAACACATTTTTCGCTTTATGATTCCTTCCCTTTGCCCTTATTTGCACCATGCATGCTACTTCATCAAATTTTATAATTAATTGTCCCCTTTAATTGTTTGATATGTAAACAATATTAAAATTGAAAAAATGCTTACCCTCATAAACCATTGTTTTTTGTGTTGCTGATGGATCTTTGGAGACGACTTTATTACATCTCTCGTATTCAACACTAAGGTTACTGATCTCTATTATTTGTCAGTTTCCACCTATAATACATCACCATATTTTTCAGTGTCCACATATAGTACGTCACAATGTCTATTAGTTTTCAGTTTCTACCTATAAAATTTTAATACGTTGTCATGTCTATTATCTTATTTTCCAGTGTTCACCTACAGTACGTCATCGTGTCTATTATTGTTCAGTGACGGCATCATGTTTATTGTCAGTGGCCACCTATAATACGTCATCATGTCTATTATCTTTCAGTTTCTATCTATAATACGTCATCATGTCCTTTATTTTGCAGTGTCAACCTATAATACGTCATCATGGTAGCTGGATGTGGTCCCAAGATAGCCAAGCTGCTTCTCTTCATTGTGAACATTGCAGTATGGGTAAGTTTCTCCATATTATTCATCCATGGCAGTGAGATCGCTCACAGAAGAGACTTTTGAAAAGAGGAAAACCTTTCCAAAAAAATTCATCCTGACACCAAGGAGGACAAGGAGATCTAACCTCTACCGCCATTTGTAACATTAATACAACCAGCCCCAATTAAGAACATTAAGACTGTGTATTGCATGCAGCTCAGGGGTGTAGGAAGCTTACGAAAAGTGGGGGGTGGTATCACGACCTCTTATGTGAACTCCCAATCAATATGTCTCCCATCCCAATCTGTAGATATAATAAATGAGCCTAAAACAAAGTAAAGTAAAAGAGGCACTTCATTTTCGGAAAGGGGGCCGACCCAATTGGGACACATTTCTCCCGTACATGGGACTGACAAAAAATGCCAGGTTCCTACTATTAAGACAGTAATTGGGGCACTTTTCATTTTCAAAAGAGGATTTTTGTCATTTATGTGAAAATTGAGGAGGGGGAGGCACGTCCTTCAGTTCCCAACGGTTCCTATACAGAGAAAAATCACCGAGTAAATTGAGCCTTAAAAATGAATAAATTTTGTTCTCCTGACAAAACATCACTGATGAGTAAACAAACAACAACGCGTAGATCAAGATACAGTTGATTGAGCAAATGCAAACAATTTGTGTTATTTCACTCCTTCTTAGTATAGCATAGCATAGCAAATTTTAACGTCCCGAAAGCATCCAGTGCTGGACATTATAACAACTTATGGACTTTGATAACCAGTTGTGAACTCACTGGTTGCAGACCACCGGGATTCGAACCCGGAACGTGCGGGTGAGAGGACAAAGCATTACCCACTACACTACGGATGTCTTAGGAAATTGTATCTACACTATAAGGAGTACATGTACAGATTTCAAATCAGCCGTATCTTACAAACACTGCCAATTTAATGCATGCTCATTATTGAAGTAACACACACAACGTGAGAGTTAAACATTTGCAGGTTGTTTTTTGTCTTTTTAGGATGATATTAACGATGCGAGGAGAGTGTTTATGTTTAGGATGAAGTGTGGAATATAACGCCAATATTCCGAAAGCATATGAAAGTGTATTTATATCAAAAAATATCTTCGCGATTTATCTACTACAGAGTAGTGAGGGTACTGTAGTATTAGGATAGTACTAACGTCATAAACAGATCAGTTGATACAACATGTTATCATTAATCTGTCATAAACCAATTATACACTGGCGTAGGCTACATCAAGTTCAAGTGTAAGGATTAACGTTAAGTCGAAAGTTCTAGTACTAGACTTAACGTTAGGCCTAGTACTAGGTCGTACTAGCCTAACACATACAGTGCCATATGCATTCAAAATACTGGCGTTTAGTCCACACTTAATCCTCAACATAAAAATCATTGGCATCATTAATAGAATCTTCAATGGTGAACAGATATCGATTTAATTGGTTGGTTTACCAAGATTTGTAACGTCCCAATAGACCTCCATTGGAGAATTTACGTCAAGACGCTTAATGTCTCCTTCGCCACAGCCTTCGTCCTGTCGTCAGGGAAATCCTGTCATCAGGGAAATCCTGTCGTCAGGAAAATCTTGTCGTCAGGGAAATCCTATCGTCAGAGACATTCTGTTGTTAGGGAAATCCTGTAGCGTCATCCACAGAGACGTACGTAGGAAGTGGGGAAGGGCAAGGCTGCATGCTTTCTTCCAGGGGCGTAGGAAGAGTCACCTTTCAGGGGAGGGGAACCAAAAAAAATCCCGGTGACAAATGGAAAACAAATTTCCATCAAAAGTTGCTGCTAATCGGGAAATCCCCTTTAATTTTCTTTCATCAGGGAGATTTCCACATTATCAGAAATTTTCCATCATTTTCGGAAATTTTTCTTCATTTTGGAATATTTGCTTCATTTACGGAAAATTATGGCCAGTTTTCGGGAACTTTTCTTCAATTTCAGCATAATTTGGCCAGTTTTCGGGAAATTGTAGCCATTTTTCGCGAAATTTGTACCATTTTGGGGAAAATTTCTGCTATTTTTTAGGGAAATTTTGACCAGTTTTGGGAAAATTTGACCAGTTTTCAGAAAAAGTTTATCAATTTTCGGGAAATTTTATCAAAATTTCCAATGATTTTATCACATTTTCCAATTAATAATTTCCTAATTCCACCTCCCAATCGGGCAAAAATCATGCAACCGGGAAGGTGAAATCCGCTCAAGAGGAGGGAGGGGGAGGAGGAATCCTCCTGCTCCCCCACTGCCTCTCCCGCTTCCTCCGCCTCTGCTTTCTTCCCACTTGGAAAATTAAAATTGGGGAATTATTTAAGTATTGATTTTAAAGAAAATTTGATACAATTCAAGGAGTAAGTTATTAAACAAATTCTTCAAAATTTGATAAGCCAAGTGTCGCCTATCAAGTTGTTGTGATTAATAAAACACAAGTTCTTTTAGAAAATATAAAAAATCTGTCGATAAAACTTCAAGCGATTTTGATTGATACTAAAGCATTGTAGTTTGCTAAGCCTTGCTTCGCAGATCGGCGGTCCATAATAAGAGTATGATATTTAAGCCTGAGTCAAACTCATCAAACTGTTATATTTGCATATACCATCGGCAGGTTTAGATTGTGTCGGTAAATTTGTCATTCAAAAAGTATTTCAGTAATTTTGAGATTTGATGGCCAACACCCCTTTGTTTAACCACGTGTGAATGCAGGCGGAATAAGCAATCAATCATTTCATGGCAACATCTTTGTAAACACGGACTTTGATAAGGGATGGGCAAGAATCACGTAATCGCCAGGAATAGAAATATTTGAAATCGTTTTGAAGTTTGCAGCCAGGTGAATTCTCTTTTCAAACCTGCAAATAGCCTCTCAAAATTAAACATCAGAAAAGAAAACAATAATTAATGATAAATTAAATGAATCGGACGTGCGTATAATCAGTTGTGTATCCTGACCATTTTCCACGGTGGTCACGTGGGAAGGGGGAAGTGGCGGTGGTGCAGGTGGTATGGGTCACCAAGCAACACATTCATGAGTCGTGATTATAATCTATGCCTTTTGTTGCAAAATGATCTAGAAAAATTATAATCTGCCATCAGCAAATTTTGAACCACTTCTGCTCAAAAAGCCAGCATAAGGTAAAATACAGAGAAACACTCGAATATGCTATCAATTATTTAAAGTTATCAAATTTACCCATTGTAATTACTCAACTGTTCAAGACGAGAGTTTGTATTCACTATTGCTACTGGAAGAAGAGCAACATATAACCCCCTCCCCCTTCTTTTTCCTTCGCTGAACACCCACGAAGTTGAAATTAAACTGTTTTAAAGGGTTTGGGTGAGTGCAATGTTGTTGTTTTTTGTTTTTTTTCAATGTTACCGGGTTATTAATGTGAAAAATATTGGTCGTGCAAGGAATGGAATTTGAACTACTGGGAGGCAACGATTTGCAACCATTGTCTGATTTGACATACTAATAGTGCGCACACACATTCCCCTCACAACCCCATTAAACAATATGAAAAAGAAACATTAAATGCAAACACGAATCCCAAACGCCAATTCCCCAAGTGCACGGATGGCGCCAAACGGGTTGCTGATAGCCCTCCCATCAATGACAAAAAATCTGTAGGTGAGTGATATAAAACTTTATTTTCAGTAATAACAATATTTTCACGGGGAGGGCAACCATTCTTCATGAAAAGCGTGCTGCCACCCCTGCTACAGGCCCCAATGATCTTATTTGGTCGATGCCTCACTTTATACCACCTCCTCTTGCGCCTTTAAGCCCTAAACTATCTTCATCTCATTTTTTTGTCTTTTACAACACCCAGGCAACAAGTTTGATTCTTATCAGTATCGGCATATGGATGATCGTACAAACAAACAAGTTCACCGACCTCTTTGCGGATGACACATTGTCGACAGTGGCGGGACTGATGATAGGGGTCGGGTGTTTCTGCTTTATAGTTGGCTTTAGTGGTTGCTGCGGCGCCTTGAAAGAAAGCAAGTGCCTGCTCTATATGGTGAGTATATGGATGATGATGATGATAATGATGATGATGGTGGTGATGATGATGATGGTGGTGGTGGTGATGGTGATAATGATGGTGATGGTGATTGTGATGATGATGGTGGTGGTAATAATGATGATGGTGGTGGTGGTGGTGATGTTGGTGGTGGTGATAGTGGAGGTGATGGTGACGATGATGATGATGATGGTGATGATGATGATGATGATGATGATGATGATGATGATGATGATGATGATGATGATGATGATGATGATGATGATGATGATGATGATGATGATGATGATGATGATGATGATGATAATGATGGTGGTGATAGTGATAGTGATGGTGATGATGATGATGATGATGATGATGGTAATGATGGTGATGGTGATTGTGTGATGATGATGATGATGATGATGATGATGATGATGATGACGGTGGTGATGGTGGTGGTGGTGTTGATGGTGGTGGTGATGGTGATGATGATGAGGATAGTGGTGTTGATGAGGATAGTGGTGTTGATGATGGTGGTGGTGGTGATGATTCTGATGATTCTGATGACGGTGGTGATGGTGGTGGTGGTGTTGGTGGTGGTGGTGTTGATGGTGGTGGAGATGGTGATGATGATGATGATGATGATGATGACAGTGGTGATGGTGGTGGTGGTGTTGGTGGTGGTGGTGTTGATGGTGGTGGACATGGAGATGATGATGATGATGATGTCCCGGTGGTGATGGTGGTGTTGGTGTTGGTGGTGGAGATGATGATGATGATGATGACAGTGGTGATGGTGGTGGTGGTGGTGATGGTGGTGGTGGTGTTGATGGTGGTGGAAATGGTGATGATAATGATGATGATGATGATGACGGTGGTGGTATTGATGGTGGTGGAGATGTTGATGATGATGATGATGATGACGGTGGTGATGGTGGTGGTGGTATTGGTGGTGTTGGTCTTGATGGTGGAGATGATGATGATGATGATGATGATGACGGTGGTGATGGTGGTGGTGGTGTTGATGGTGGTGGTGATGGTGATGATGATGAGGATAGTGGTGTTGATGAGGATAGTGGTGTTGATGATGGTGGTGGTGGTGATGATTCTGATGATTCTGATGACGGTGGTGATGGTGGTGGTGG
>JAIGNY010004603.1:55000-135000 GCA_020152595.1 Chiridota heheva
AATGAGCCATTAACATTTAGTTTCATGACAGTAAAGGCACCTATATATATATATATATATATATATATATACTTTGGATATATATATATATATATATATATATATATATATATATATATATATATATATATATATATATATATATATATATATATATATATATATATATATATATATATATATATATATATATATATATATATATATATATATATATATATATATATATATATATATATATATATATATATATATATATATATATATATATATATATATATATATATATATATATATATATATATATATATATATATATATATATATATATATATATATATATCTCCAAAGTAAGCCTTTACACTGTCAATTTTGGCTCATAGACCTCTAGAAGGCCGTCATTTTAAAGGCGTTTAGGGAATGATACTTGAGGGATTGAACGTAAATGTATTTCGTTTATGTTTTTAAAGCGCATATTTTCAGAGAATTATTATCTTAAAAAGGGAATCTTGCCTTACGAAAATTGCTGGACACTTCTCTAGTAATTGTAATACAAACAAACTATAGCGACGTCACTTCCGTCGCGGTTATTGATCATGCAGTTGATTGGCTTGCCAGTATATGCATGTGCAAATAAGTATCCCAATCTAATGCGTTTATTTGTATTGTATATTTCTATCCACGTTAGCTAGATAACTGGACTTTAAACGTTTAAATATGCTAGTTTAAGAATACAATAAGAAAAGTTATGCGCAAAATGAACGTGATTGATTGTGAATAAGCCTGGCATGGCAAGACATTTTGCAGCAAGTGATATATGCAAATAGCACAAATTCCAACCCATATTTTGTATCTAAGTGCTCCCAAATTTTGCAATATAGTGGAATGATTTTACAAGCATAGTTTTCACCATGTGACCAATGGGTATAAGAATTACTTTCAAGTACCATAATTCCTTCTTCTATTTCGCCATTGCAACGATTTTCAACTGCATATCAAGAAATATATTTCATCCTTTTAATCCCTCTTTTAACCTGCTATACCTAACAGTTTTTCTTAATTTCTCATAGATCTGTGCGATGATCTTTGCATGCTGCCTTGCCGACGCCAAAGAATAGCTATCATACTCCTCTCACTGCGTCATCACCTCAGAAGCTTTCAACCATTACATCCTCCCCTGCTAAAGAAATATTTTGATACACCTCTTTTTGCTTTCATCACTTTTGACTTATAATTTAACCCTAAAACCTTATTAATTACTTTCTTGTAGAAAATTTGAGCGATTTTTTTTCTTTCTATAAATGATCTCCAACAATTTCAATTATAATATTTCTGTAAAATGACAATTATTTGTATTATCGTTGATTCATTTTTTTTTTGCGTGAAGGATTCTACAAAGAATAATATTAGTCTTTTCATGAACAGGTGAAAACGTGTCTAAGCATGCTAAGTATATGAGACCTCCATTGTTATACTTTTTTGATATTTTTTAAACGTTTTGTTAAAAGTAAATATTAAAATAATGAGCGTACCAAAACTATTAACACGTGACAGGAGTACCCTATCACGTGTTAAATGGACACGTTACTGATCAGGTCGAGCAATACTTGCGGGTCAACATTTAGCTATAAATTTGAAGCATAGAAAGAGAGGCCCGCCAAAGGGTGATTTTAATTTCAATCTCCCAAGTTAGTTTTAATTTTGACCAATCGGTAAAATTTCTTTGTGACACGTCCTGGTATAATTCGCCAGAAGCCTGAAAGCGAAACAGTTATTCAAAAATGAACGATCTTGAGACAATTTAGTCACCCAATTGGCATTGTCATTTTTTGTATATTCCGACCGATGATTGAAAAATTCACGTACCTTCTAGTCAAAAAGGTTTCCAGTATAGTACAAGTACATACATTAGAAGAGAGGCCTATACCATCATCAATCGGAAAAGATCTGATAATCGCCAAATTTTAAAATGAAATCTATATCCATGCTTTATCTGACTGCTTAAGCTCATCTACCCATAATGAATTTCTCCTTTTTTCCTTCAGATAATTGCGATGGTTTTTGCTTACTGCATTTTGCAGAATGAGAAATCACGTGATGTAGTGACACATATAGCATAGGTGTTACCTGTACACCGAGTAGATCCGACTTTCAATTACTCTATTTCCGAGTTATGACTGATCAAAGACTGGCTATGCAATAATGCGTGAATTCTATATAGTCTATTGAACTATTCTCTTACTGTCTTAGTTGTGTATTCTTCAACATAACATTTTATGGCAATCAAATTAGGGGTGCAGCCAATTCCTTTTGGATTGGGGGAGGGAGGGAGGGAAGAGGATGGGGGGGGGGGGGTCGAAGAAGGGAGGACCAAATAACAAAACAAATGCTGATACTGTTCGGATGCAAAAATTTACTAGAGCAAAACATAAAAAGTCGTTCATGCGTTACGTCAAAATCCTGACCTTTGAGCATGATGTCTCCCTGTTTTCATAGTCGTGTAATACAACATTTTTGAGGCAGGCATTTGAAATAATTTGGCTCCGACAGCCCGAGCCAATGAAAATTCTCTACTTTTGAGTTCTTTAAATTTCTCTTGTAAATATTAGGTCCTCGAAAAACGTCTGTTTTCTCCTGCTAAATTTTTGATTGAGATTTTTGATGGAAATTAAAACCTCTAGGAGCCCTAGGTCCTATTCAACTCTTTAACTATAACGCTGGTAAATGATCAAACACAATAAGATAACATACGGATATTTATAGGTGTTCTTGCTGTGGCGTTTGATGAAAATAAAAATTGCATGCATATGTTTATTGTGATAAGGCACTACAATTAAAAATGCTGTAAAATGGTCCATTTCTAACCAATTTGGATGCAATGTGTTGTGATGTTCTGGGCTAGTATATATTCTTCCAATTTAAGATCAGTTTCTTTGCTATTCCTTTTCATATTTAGATCAATATCCGCGTGAATGTGCATGAACGATTCGCGCTCATACATCAGCGATGTTCGGTTTTTCCACATGTTAGAAAATCAAACATCTCAAAGTCACTGAAAATGTACGCATCACTGCCCCTTACCCCTCCCCCTCCATACGTACACTGTACGTTCGGAGTTTATTTCGGGAATGGTTTAAGTGGACACAGCGTGTACATTACTTTATAAATATTGAGTAAGGGCGCTAAGAGTAACAATGTCGGGGCGCAACATTGGCATGGCACTTCACACAAAACAGGCCATGTTGATGATATTGATATAATTTTTACAAGGAATTATTGAAGTGTAAAGCTCTGCATCAAGATATAATTTGAAGAAACGGCATGGTAAGAGGCTAAGTGTATAATATCAGTCACATTCCCAAAATCTGTGTGCATTTTGTTGAAAAACATCAGTCTATTGGCTAAGTGTATAATATCAGTCACATTCCCAAAATCTGTGTGCATTTTGTTGAAACCATCAGTCTATTTTTGTCGTGGCTTTTCAGCCATATTTAACACGTCTTCAATTGTTAATGCGTATAAATGTTCTTCCGATTCCCAATCACATATTCAAATTCAAAGTCCTTGTGCTCGTTTATAAGTCACTTAATAATTTGGCTCCTATTTATTTAACTGAAATGTTTCATTTGATTAATACCAACTACTTCTTGCGTTCTCAAAGTAAAATCTCTCTCAAAGTCACGAAAACCAAAACAACATTTGGTAATCGCTCCCTGAGTGTTTTTGGCCCTAAGCTCTGGAACGACCTCCCTTCACCTAATCAATTGCCCCTTCTCTCAATATTAAAAACAAATATACAAATAAATAAATAAATAAAACAACCCAAGACACACCTTTTAAAAAAGTCTTCGATGCACCCAGTAATTTGTATTAATATTGCTGTTTCCTTGTTTCGTTTTTTTTCTTTCCCTATTGCCTTGTTTGTAGGCGCATAGTACTTTTAACTAGAAAATGCGCCATATAAATTACATACTTACAGGAATGTTGTTGTTTTGCGCATTTTCAAGCATGCCTAATTTTTGGACTGACAAATTGTATCCGGATCACGGTATCTGTAGATTTTATTACCAAAACAAATGAAAAACATTTGATTTTTTTGTTGATTTCCAACGGAACATTTGATTATTTTCGGTCCTAGGGCCGTAATTCCTGGGTTACAGGTGGCCACTCCTTCCTCACCCCACTTTCCGGCAGACTTTAAAAATACATACAATTTTGAAATACGCTTTCCCAATTCTTTGTGGAGGAAAAGTATAGCTCCATGCAGGCATGCCTCACCCTCTCCGTACTAAAGCGTCGAATCGCCCAAGAAGTGTTGGTATCATCGCAAATCATTGGTATCATCGCAAATCATTAACTTCAATTTATCTACTTTTCACTTTTGCTTATCTATAAATTAAAATAAAATGAAATATATCTTCATTAACATTGAACTTGATTTCTTTTCAGATTCACGTGACTTAATTGACCGTTTTCTATTGATGAAATAACCCATTATTTCCCCAAAACATTCATGATTAATACATTTCATCGTTTTCCGTTTTGTTTGTTATCATCTCTTACAGATAGTCGCTGGATTTGTCACGTGTTGCTTTCTGACGGGAGTGAAAGATCAATGAAGCAATGACCTTTGACATGCACATGACCTTGCAATAATATTCAGATATTGCGAGTGATGCAGATACCAGGGAGCTGCATCTCCGTGGTGAATTCATAATCATATAGGCTAGTCTTCAGCTCTGTCAATCCGGTAGCATGCCTATTAATGGGAACATTCATGTTCCAATTAATGGGAACATTTTGCTGCTTGAAAGCCGCCATTTTGTGATATTTCCCATGATCCTTTGCTATCCTAACGTTAAAGCCTGATGCAATGTTACATTTTTTAAATTTGAAATACGTGTGGGAAAAATATCTTTGCTAGGGGAAACTAAAAACTTATAAAAATACCTCAATTGCTGTCATGGCTAAAACTTTTCCACTCCCGTTTTGAGTGTTCACCACGCCGTTTTCGAAATGTTAGATAAGATCGACAATAGAGCTAGGCTTTAGGGGCGAAACGGCCATTTTGAAAATTCAAATGTTTTTCAGCACAATGATTTTTAATACTTCAATTACTTAAATCAGAAACTATAAAATTTCATCGTAACATCTGAACAATATGGCTGCATGACTTCAATATTGTCGTGTGTTATAAATGTCTCTATTAATTGACATGCATTACTGTCTGTAATGGGAGGCTACGCATATGGCGAATGGCGGCGGCCCTTACAAAGTGTGCTTATCTATTTTGTTTTGTTTTTCTGTCCCGCCGAAACAGTCGATTAAAAAAATATAATTGGTAGCAGTTTAGTGCAAAATGTAACACTTGAATCATAGCAGTTTAGTGCGTAAAGAATTGGCGAAATGTAACACTTGGATGATTGTAAAATATTATGTATAAGCGCGCACAAATTATAGCGTCGGACTTAGGGACAACATTTCACCATGAATTCAAATAGATGTTAGTTTCGTGTCAAATTGTTTAAAAGTCTAGTCAAAATTCCCCCTCCCCTTATCCAATATTTGATACTGATCACTAAACGTTTCTTTGAAAGAGTGTAGGCCATCGGCGTTTGCATAGCGGGAGGGAGGGGGAGGGGGGGGGTAAGCTCCCTAAGACTTTCACTTTCCTAATTTAGTCCAACAATGAAGGTTTTTGATCTCAAGTTGCAGATTTTAGTCCAAACTTCCAAGATTTTTGATCCTCGATTGTAAATTGTGGTCCTAAAATTTGAGGATTTTTGATCAAAAATTCAGTGAAGACTTTTTGGTCGAAAATTGAAAATTTCTAGTCGACACTTTGAGATTTTTGGTCCATAATTGAGGATTTGCGGTCAAAAATTGAATGGGTGTTTGGTCCAAAATGTAAGATTTTTGGTGCAAACTGGAAGAATTGAAATATGACAACACATGATTCAATTGATATTTCACTTACTTATATTTATAGTAGTATCAAAATATGGCGGACTTTAGCAGCTTTAGCTCCCCATAGACTAGGCTAAGCCATAACGTTCGTAAGACTGCTATATTCAACTGGGGAACAACTTGGATTTAAAATTTATATTTGAATTGAAATCTAGGATCAGCTGCAATGTTATGTAATACTTTTTGTACCTGTAGGTAGTTTTATTTTATCCTGGTGATATTGGGCTTGATACCAGTCGTTTTTCTTGTCTTATATTATTTATTTTGATATGACTAATCTCAGTGTTAAAGGAGACTAGAAAGAGATTCAACTTTGTCCTTTCATTCATTTGAATATTGAGCTCCACTGTTTGTAAATTTGTGAGTAATTTGTTTACAGGTAATTAACCTTTCTGGGTTTAATGATTGACAGCTTGTTTTAACCAATCACAGCACAAATTTGCCTAGCTACAAAATCTGCATAACTAAGTGGGGGAAAACATCTTACGCGGTACTAGTTAGCGGCGCGCGCTCATGTAGTCAATGCAACTTACTGTACAAAACAAATTTCTGCACTCACAGGTTGAGTAACGGCAAAATGCCAGGTGAACAAAAATTGCGCTTACAAGCCCGCTGCGGGCTTTGTAATTCTGATTGCTGTTACCCAGAACAGTTAGCAAACTGAAATTTGTTTATCCTATTTGCTAAAAACTCTAAAGATCCTGAGAAGTGACATAAATGAATCAAAGCTTGCGGTAGGCCTCGGGAACATCTAAATGTCAACGCATTGGTAATGCACGATTGCGGATTTGAGGTTTGTTTGCCGCACCTAGTTACCGCGTTGCTATGGTGGGCGTGGCCTATTTGGAAACCTGGAAAGATTAATTACTAATGCGTGTAAGAATGTCCGGTGTATTGTCTGATATAAGATGTTTGTAATTTCTAACAACAGACCGAGAGGAATTTGACAGATTTAAAAGGAAAATAATTTCCAGTAAATGAAATATGCTTTAACATAAAGTCTGACATAATACTTATCTCATATGATAGAATTAAAAATAATACATTTTTCTGACCAAGTTCCATACCCCCTTAAGCAATCTAACACAATCTTTATAATTAGTAATAACTTTAATTCTAGTACTAAATAGTTACTATGGGAGCCGCCATTTTGATTTCAAAACATGCAAATTATGATGTCATCAGTCCAGCAGAATGTTGGAATGCTTTGTATTTCTTTATAATCTACCCCAAGTTTTCTAGCTCATGAAAATTGTTTTCCTTTTGTACATGTCAAGGACATTTTTGTGTTCAAATGAATTTATCAAAACATGCTGTTAAACCTTTGTCACATCATTTTGGAATAAAAACATAATTTAAAATCATACAAGAAATACATCACATTGTTTAGTCTCTGTATTTAAGATTCTATCAAATAAAAATCATATCAGACTTTGTCACCTTTAATTAAAAAACAGGAGCCTTGTGATCGAGGGAGAAAACAAAGAGCATGCAGCTTTTGGAGAGAAGGAATTAATTGCTCATTACAAAAAGCAAAAAATATGACCCAAAGAAAAGGTATGAACCAGAGAAAAATATGAACCTAAAAAAAATATGAACCAGAGAAAAATATGAACCAGGGAAAATTATGAAATAGAAAAATATGAACCCGAGAAAAATATGAACCGGATAAAAATATGAACCAAAGAAAAATATGAACCAGAGAAAAATATGAACCAGAAAAATATATGGACCAAAGAAAAAATAGGTTGTTCTAGTATAGACATGTCCTCTTCCACGCCATCACTGAAAGAGAAAATATTGGAGGTTCATGATTGTCTGGGTGTTTTTTTTTCACAAATCTAATTAGAATTATATGAATAATGAAATGCAACAAACAAATCAAAAGGGGGCAACCTTATTCAGCTATTCCAGGGCAATTTTACACGCTGGTCATTCTTCCGTCGACTCGGCGTTCCTCAATAAACAATCGCTGCTTTTCAGGAAGAACGTTATGAAGGTCCCTTGGACCGCACTTGTTGCACGTTGATATCAAAATTAATGGTAGGACAAGACCCCCTTCCATTGTTTGAACGTTGGTTGCGTTGCTGGATGCTTTCAAGGACAAGGGCAATGTTTTCCTCTCGAGCTGAACATTAATGTACATTTTCATTGTTTCATCACTGTTTTGTTTTTTGTTGCTTTCACTTTGTTTTGTGTAGATCTTCGCTGGCCTGGTTACATGTTGTCTCTTGGATGGAATAAAGGAAGGAACATATGCGTGAGGATGTCTCGCAACACCCATATGCCAATAGCTGGATAATGATATATTTTTTTTATGCAACCTCTTGACGCCAGTTAAAAGTTGATTACATTTCTTGACTGATTGGCCGATATGTAATACTATACGATAAAAGTATATGGTAAGCATAGGGCGGGATATGAGCCTGGCCATTTGTAAAAGATCTAGGTACGCCACTAGGTGGATACACATCTTAACTAGCTCGCACCCGTTTTATTATACATCAATTAAATTGAAACATTTTAAATTGAAGAGATAGGGGTGGGGTCTGAGAGAAAAGAAAGTGTTACGAATTTGACATATAGGCACACTTCATTCTATTCTTGGTCATAGTGGGGACTTTCTAATCCTTTATTGGAGGTCGGATCCCAGTCTAAAATTACTTTCCACCAGTGGGCAGGATCCACCCCCCCCTCCCCTAATATTTTTTTCTCTCCATATTTGTAGAGGTTTTGTATCTATATTAATTTTGTAACTTCTCCCCACCGTGACCACTTTTGAAAGGTATAGGCCTATTTAATTTTGAGATCCCCCTCCACACACTTTCAGGCTAGGCAAATGCCACCAATGCCTGAAGTCATAGAAAAGTTGAAGGAAAGGAGACGATTAATGCGGAATTTTTGAAAATGATGCGTTTTACGTCATGATTTGAAATATTCTTCAACCAAGTCCCTTAATGATTTTATTGCTTGCTCTCATTACAGTACATTACTTTTTCTACCCAACTTTCTCCAATTTTTGTTAAAAGTTTGGTAACCCTGTTCTAATTCTTTTATCGGATATTCCCACACATATACGTGATATGGTAATCCACCATTGATGGTTTTATATCAGATTCATTGGAATATTTTGTACACTGCATGAAGTTTGAATAAATTGAGTGAAAAACTAAAAAGTAATTCATTTTTCGTCTTATTTACAGTAATATCAATTGAATATAGATCATATTATAATTCCTGCCTTATAAACAGTTATGGAGCCAGGATTTTGGTCACGGGGAAAATTTTGTCTCATTTGAGGAAGGGGGAAGGTGGGGGGAGGCGGGAGGAAACTTATAAATTGAACAAAATATGCCAATTTACACAATTTTCTGGGAAAGTAAATCGTGAGGGGAAAGTATTGCCGTGGGGAAAAGTAGTGCCGTGGGGGCAAGCAGTGCCGTAGGGGAAAGCAGTGCTGTGGGGGAAAGCAGTGCCATGGGGGAAAGCAGTGCCGTAGGGGAAATCAGTGACGTGGGGGAAAGCAGTGCCGTAGGGAAAAAGCAGTGCCGTGGGGAAGGGAGGACACTGCCATGGGAGAAAGCAGTGCCGTGGGGAGCAGTATCGTGGGGGCAAGCGGTGCCGTGGGGAGGGCAGTGTCGTGGGGAGAGCAGTGCCGTGGGGAAAGCAGTGCCATGGGGGAAAGCAGTGCCGTGGGGATAGCAGTGCCGTGGGAAAGCAGTGCCATGGGGGGGGAAAGCAGTGCCGTGGGGATAGCAGTGCCGTGGGGAAAAGCAGTGCCATGGGGGAAAGCAGTGCCGTGGGAAAAACAGTGCTTTGGGGAAAGCAGTGCCGTGGGGAAAGCAGTGCCGTGGGGGGAAGGAAAGCAGTGCCGTAGGGGAAAGCAGTGCCGTAGGGGAAAGCATTGCCGTAGGGAAAAGCAGTGCCGTGGGGAAAAGCGGTGCCGTGGGGGAAAGCAGCGCCATGGGGAAAGCAGCGCCGTGGAGGAAAGCAGCGCTGTGGGAGATGGGGACAGTGCCACGGAGAAAGCAGTGCAGTGGGGAGCAGTATCGTGGGGGCAAGCGGTGCCATGGGGAAAGCAGTGTCGTGGGGAAAGCAGTGGCGTGGGGAAAGCAGTGCCATGGGGGAAACAGTGCCGTGGGGAAAAGCAGTGCCGTGGGGAAAGCAGCGCCATGGAAAAAGCAGCGCCATGGAGAAAGCAGTGCCGTGGGGAAAAAACAGTGCTTTGGGGGAAAGCAGTGCCGTGAGGGGAAAGCAGTGTCATGGAGGGGGGGAGCAGTGCCGGGGGAAGCAGTGCCGTGGGAGCAGTGCCGTGGGGAAGCAGTGCCGTGGGGCGGGAAGCAGTGCCGTGGGGGCGGGGGAAGCAGTGCCGTGGGGGCGGGGGAAGCAGTGCCGTGGGGGGGGAAGCAGTGCCGTGGGGGGGGGGAAGCAGTGCCGTGGGGGCGGGAAGCAGTGCCGTGGGGGCGGGAAGCAGTGCCGTGGGGGCAGGAAGCAGTGCCGTGGGGGCGGGAAGCAGTGCCGTGGGGCGGGAAGCAGTGCCGTGGGGGGCGGGGAAGCAGTGCCGTGGGGCGGGAAGCAGTGCCGTGGGGGCGGAAGCAGTGCCGTGGGGGCGGGAAGCAGTGCCGTGGGGGCGGGAAGCAGTGCCGTGGGAAGCAGTGCCGTGGGAAGCAGTGCCGTGGGGAAGCAGTGCCGTGGGAAGCAGTGCCGTGGGGAAGCAGTGCCGTGGGGAAGCAGTGCCGTGGGAAGCAGTGCCGTGGGAAGCAGTGCCGTGGGAAGCAGTGCCGTGGGGAAGCAGTGCCGTGGGGAAGCAGTGCCGTGGGAAGCAGTGCCGTGGGGAAGCAGTGCCGTGGGGGGAAGCAGTGCCGTGGGGAAGCAGTGCCGTGGGGAAAGCAGTGCCGTGGGGAAGCAGTGCCGTGGGAAGCAGTGCCGTGGGGAAGCAGTGCCGTGGGAAGCAGTGCCGTGGGGAAGCAGTGCCGTGGGGAAGCAGTGCGTGGGAAGCAGTGCCGTGGGGAAGCAGTGCCGTGGGAAGCAGTGCCGTGGGAAGCAGTGCCGTGGGGAAGCAGTTCCGTGGGAAGCAGTGCCGTGGGTGCAGTGCGTGGGAAGCAGTGCCGTGGGAAGCAGTGCCGTGGGAAGCAGTGCCGTGGGAAAGCAGTGCCGTGGGGAAAGCAGTGCCGTGGGGAAAGCAGTGCCGTGGGGAAAGCAGTGCCGTGGGGAAAGCAGCGCCATGGGAAAGCAGTGCCGTGGGGAAGCAGTGCCGTGGGAAGCAGTGCCGTGGGAGAAAGCAGTGTCGTGGGAAAGCAGTGCCGTGGGGAAAGCAGTGCCGTGGGGAAAGCAGCGCCATGGAGAAAGCAGTGCCGTGGGAAAAACAGTGCTTTGGGGAAAGCAGTGCCGTGGGGGAAAGCAGTGCCGTGCCGGGGGAAGCAGTGCCGTGGGAAAGCAGTGTCGTGGGGAAGCAGTGCCGGGGGGGAAGCAGTGCCGTGGGGAAGCAGTGCCGTGGGGAAGCAGTGCCGTGGGGAAAGCAGTGCCGTGGGGGAAGCAGTGCCATGGGAAAAGCAGTGCCGTGGGGAAAGCAGTGCCGTGGGAAAGCAGTAATTTGGTGGGGAAACATTGCCGTGGTTTCAAGCAGTGTCGTGGGGGAAAGCAGTGCAACGTGGGGAAAGACAGTTTTCAAAAATAGTTTCTTTTATTCGTATCAAGCAGTGCCGTGGGGGAAAAGCAGTGCTGTGGGGGGATAGCAGTGCTGTGGGGAGAAAGCAATCCCGTGGGGGGAAAAGCAATCCCGTGGGGGCATATGCGCTGCCACTGCTTATGAAGTCAAGTAATTTGGTGAAGGGGGTAACATTAAAAAGTGTAAGTTCCAAACAGATGTCTTAATATTGCTTACAGTCACCCCAACCCCAAAACAAGACAACTTTTTCAAAAATAGTTTCTTTTATTCAAGTATCAACATGGCAATGAACAGGCTTTCAACAAATAATTATGGGTAAAACACTGAATACTGCAATTGAACAAATTTATAGCACCGAAAAGTGAGTCATGGTATTGAATACATCAGATATGAAATATATGAAGGTTTTAACATTGTATAACACAAGAGTTGAGGATATTGGGCAGAAGGGGGACAAATCACCCCACCCCATGAACAATTTCAATGTTGGTCGAGTTCAGAATGAGGAGGCAGTCAAGACAACAGGAGTTAACATTTCCCGAAAAAAGTACAGATATTTCCCAAATTTTAAGCAAACAATCCTGAAATTAAAGGAAACTCTCCCAATATTGATGGAGTTTACTAGAAAAATGCACATTATCTGATTAGCAGCAATGCTTGATAGAAACTGTATTTATCACTGCAATTTTTCCGATTTTAACCAGATTTTTTTTTTTTTTCCTATCCCCCTGAGAGCAATCCTTCCTATGCCTTTGCCATTATCCCAAGGCAAACGCTGTTGGAGAATCTATAAGTCCATGGACCATGTTCCAGCGTTTTTTTCTTCATATTTGAAATACAGCAGAAAAAGTAATCGGAGAAGGAGATGGCATATTTCTTTAAAGCCTAAAAGCTCATATTTTCATTTCTGCTGAAACAGAACTAATCCCTCAAATTAAGTAAGATATACAACCCCTTCGGAAATAGTAGTGAATGTTAATATGATGGATTCGTATTCACAAGATCAATTTGTCATGGAATAATGTTCATTGCAAATTAGGAGTGTTAATGGTGTAGCTAGGAGGTCAACAGGGTCATACAACACCCCTTCCCCAAAAAAAAAAAAAGTAAATGGTAAAAAGATCCAGAAAATAAGAAAAAAGTCCAAACATTTTCCTCGGCGACCCTCCCAACCCCTTATTCCAAAAAGATGGCTACACCCATAGGTGTGTTCCTTTTCCTTTCAGAGTTGGCCAACAGTACATATGATACACTTTGGTTACAATGGTTAGAAATGTTGATAATCAGTTTGCCTCCAACAAAGGGTTCAGATATTTACTCTCTACCAGTTAAAGGAAAGTAAGAGAGTAAATACTGCAATGAAGAAGTAAATAATGGTATGCTGCCAATTTGAGGGGGAAATATTAATTCATCAACTAATCTGTGCAGAGATTTACATATCATGTGCTAAAGCAACAGGAAATTCTCCTGTTTGTAATATTTTTTGGGGTTGGGGTTTTCATGCGCCCGCACCACAGCCAGTGGTGTTGGGGTCGACTAGCTCACCTTGGTGGGTGACAAAGGAAAATTAGTAGCCTGTCGATGACCCGTAGTTCACCCAAGTCAACCTTACCTCCTTGTGGTTTCCCCTGGTAACTAGTTCCATACGGTGCTAGGCTAACAAGGCTCTGGCTAAGGGAAGGAAAACCCTCAAACAAAACCTGCTGCAATGGGCTAACAACCCATTCAGCTCATTCAATTGTTACAGAAACTGCAAGTGCACTAGCTAATGCTGGTAATAAGTGATGGAATGGAGCTCGTGGACAAAAGCCAGACAAGTTGCAAATAACAGAGTCCAGTGAAGAGAGTGCACTGCAGCCTTATGGGCCAGAAGGCCTGACGAAACTAGCACGTAATATTTTCAAGGGGGAATTCTGATAACAAATGGGGAATCCCTCTATCCGTCTCACCAATGTGAACACAGGTATGCTGAAGGAGGCGTACAAAACCCCAGCCCCTTGAAATACAGCCTATTCCCCATGTAGGGTTGCCCCTACCTTTCCAAAGTTTTACATTCAAATGTAAAAGTACAATTGCAGTATTAAAGGTCTCATAATGTTGTCAAAACACAAGGAAGTATTCAAAATATTTAACCACATTAGGGAACAAAGTAAAATTTTATTTCCAAATACCAACTGTGCTGTTTGTCTACTACTTTCAAATTTCTCAGCAATTTGTTAGGATGTACAAAACTGTATTCAATATAAATTTAAATGTTTTTTTAATAGCTTATGTTTAGTAATTTGTCTATCCAGTATACAGTACATGGAATATCACCATCTAAAGAAAATGTTATAATTTACATACAAACATCTTATAAATAAATGTAACAAAATAAAATCTTTCAACTTTAAATACGGTCTGCAACATTTTTCAACTGCTTTCTATTTACAATAAAGGTATAAACAGTTAAAATATGTAAATTGTCAAGGTTTTGGTAAATTACTCTGAAAATTTTAAATAAGTTTAACAATAATTTAACAGCTGGCTAACCAGGCATCTATTTACACTGTAATGTATCAGAATAAAAGGCAAATTTGGTTGAGTCTCTGATAAAATATTAATTTGTCTCCACAACTTCAGATCTAGAGTAGAGTAAAGAAGGCTCAGATATTTTGGCCACTTGAAGCGAATGAGACAAACTTGTAACCCAATACTAACACTTCAAAGGCCAGATACAAGGCACCAGACCTAGAGGTAGACCATCAAAAAGATGGACAAACTGTATCAAGGAGGACATGCAATCTCGTGGCATCAACTCCTTACTGACAGCAGAAAGGCTGACCCAAGACAGGAAAAATTGGAGGAAACTAGTTATGGATAAGCCAACACGCAGAGTTGACACTAATCATACAATTTTCCAGTTCTGAATAAAGGTGTCAAAAACATTCTCACGTAAAATCGTGACAGAAATAATATTCATGTAGTAAATACATCGGTACACGATTCCCTCTTTCCCAATTACATGGGGGATGTTTTTAGAGAACATATTTCCCAGTTCTGCATAAACTGGTGTCAAAATATTTCCTACGTAAAATCGTGACAGAAATAATATTCACGTAGTACATACATCTTTCTACGCTTCCCTTTCTCAATTACATGGGGATGTTTTTAGAGAACATATCTACCACATGTACTGCTGCTTACTCAAGGAATCTTTAACAAAAATTATAAGTTCCCCCTCCCCTCCCCAACTCCCTGCCTTCCGCGGTTTCTTCTGGAACCGTTGATTTTTTCCAGGTTTGCCAACACATGGAACATGAAGGAACCAGAGTGTAAGGCATGAAATCAAACTAATGAAAGGAACCAGAGTGTAAGGCATGAAATCAAACTTATGAAAGATCTGAAACAATTGTATAATACAACATGAAAAATCTCAATTTGTATGATATGAAAACATGAAACAATTATCTTTATAATACAAAAACACTATTTCAAAAACTCCTGGTAGAATATATTATTTTTAGTTCAAAGTAATTACAACTATGTAAATTATAATAAAATATAAATATTGCAAATTGAATATAAAATTATCAAAAGTTCAGACAACACTGAAAAATTGAAGAATATTTTTGATGATGTACACATTGCTACAAATTAAATACCAAAACTTTGTGTTATTTCTTAACCCCTGCAGCATGTTTATAATGATGTACAAGGTTGGAATAAGGCATTTTTCTAAAACTGCTTTTTGTTAATTCATTACTCTGAAATAGGTCCTGCAAAAGTTGGGCAGGTCTGAAACACAATTTAAAGTTAAAAATACCAAAAAATTGCATTAACTAAAACCAAAGCAAAGTACCAACACTGATCCCTGTGGTAGGGGGTCCAACACTGATCCCTGTGGTAGGGTGGTCCCCTCAGACCATTACTGGTTTGTTAACCATGCTGGCCTTCCTTCGCTTCCGGCATCTTGTCCCAATACTCTGATCGATGTCCTGGCTGTTTGATATCTCAAACTCATTCTGAAATTGGAAAAGGACAGAATAGAATGAGAATATGTACAACTAATGTACACAAAATGTAGTTGGAAAAGATGAGGCCATCCCTAAACAAGAACTGTCGGAAGGACAGTATGCTCAACTATTCAAAGCTAGTGTAGCCGATGGGCTGTTGATGGATGTATATGCCGGTAATGGGCTAGTAGAGGAAGTTAATTCAAATTACATGAGCTTTTGAAGGATGCACTTACTTTTCCCCTTTCTTTAGATTTGCACACTTTACTGCAAGCCTCAAAATATCTTTGAGTTGTATCAGACATTTTGGGTGAGGTTACTAAAAAACTTTAACCAAAACTTTAACCTGACAAATATTTTCATTGTTATGCAAATAAGCTAATTAGTATGCACACACAACCCTCCAATCATGCTCATTTGATTAGTTCCCATGTCCTCTACCTCTATGCCAAGTCACACTAATGTACACCATTCATAACTTAAGTTATAAAAACTTTTAATCAAAACTTTACCTGATGCCGACGCCAGGGGTAGTAGAATACTTTGACTATTTGAAGGATAGTCGAGCTAAAAATTGATCGTTTGGTGTAACCCTAGCTACCCGTCAAACTTGCTACATACTCAAAATACATATTTTTTCACATTGTATCTGACATGATAGAACTTTAGTGTATTGAAGGTATGAAAAAGCACAAATTTGACCCTAAACAAATATTGTTGCCTATGTATACTGACCCCTTTTTCAGATCAAAACAAGATGAGTTACTCCAAACAAAGAATTACATCTGACCTGACCCCTTTCCACAAAAAAACACAGATATCGCAAACAATACAATTCTTCTCAACGTTTATGACATACTTTCCAACCTCAGGCCTCCCAGTGACTCTTTTTTAAAATAAAGGTTTTTTTAAAGGTTGGAAAAGTTGAAATAAAGGTTTTTAAAGATTTTGGATTTAAATAAAAAAGTTTGTAAAGCTTAACTCATGGAATAAATTTTCATACAATAAGCATATTCTGGAGCAAAAGGCAGTTGGTGGCGACAAAAGTCCATTACTTACTAAAGATAAATTTTTTGTTTTGGTCCTGCTACTTTTTAAATGTGTGTTGAGAACAGATATGCTATTAAATGGATGTGTATACTTACCAATGAAGCTAAAACCCTGGCATTCGAATCATTTACCTTACTTAATTTTGAAAATAAAGGTTTTTAAAGGTTTTAAAGGTTATTTTGAAAGGAATAAAGGTTCAATTTGTCAATAAAGGTTTTTAAAGGTTTTAAAGGTTTTTTAAGGTTTAAAGGTTTACCGGGAGCCCTGCAACCTTTGTTTTACATGCCATTCCATCCTACATCCCTCCCGACAGGATATCATACATGTAATCCAGATGCCTGATGAATTACATAAACAGAAAAACATTTAACTCTTAATCTGATACTCCCCATAAAAACATGCTCAACTTGTTTTCACTTATAAACTAGACAGGGCTGATGTATCTACCAAATCAGAATAAAAATTCATTACAGACTAATTTTGGAGCTTCTCGTAAGTTTTTCACTTTTAGGCATATGCCAGGGAAAGCACAAGTAAGTCATAATAACTTGTCTTCAAAGTGTACCCGATGAATTTGCCAGGATGGAGAGTGGATAAACACCGGGTTAACACCCTGCTCTTTTTGAGAAGTGTTCAGAGAACCAGGCAGGGGGTGAAACTCCTACCATCGGGACCGACGGCTTTAATATCGCGATAAACCAATATTTCTCATTTTTTTCTCTCCACGATAATCGATACATTATACAGCCATATCCTGACAGCACTGAAAAAATAGTAAGAATCAAACTGAATAGTAATAAGAATGATTGAAGTTCATATAGCTTTCTACTATCCATTTTGTTACAGACACAGGACAGTTGTCCATGTTATCTTCCAGCAAAGACACAATCAATTTCAAAAGAAAAACACAAATTGTCTTGTATCTACAAGTATGGCATTACACTGTACACTAAAATAGATAGATGTACATGGTCCAGGATCTGCAAGTATGACATTTCTGTACACTGCTGGGTCAACTTTCAACCCACATGTAAAATCTTTGTTTGTTTGTTTGATGAGGGCTTCACGGCACCATGACAGCGAGGGTCAAATTGTGCCTGAGAGGTTAAATTATTCCAGAGGTTGGAAGAACAGAAAATAGGAGAAGTCTGAGAGAAGTACGGGGACTAATAGTTGGAAGATGGGATCGAAAGAGGAAGTGCAGGGGTGCAAAAAATGGGCAAAGGTAGGTGGGGGGTGACAGAATATGGTTGTAGAGGGAGGTAAGATGAAAGAAGGAGATAAATCTATCCAGAGGTTTTTTTTGGAAGAGCTCAGCTATGGAGTTGTGAGGGGTGAAGAAGCACTGAGAAGGTTGTACAGTCAAGGAGGACGTAGTGGACTGTGAGGGACAATGTCAATTGCTGCATAGGGGTGGGGGGGCAGTAAGGAGGTGGGATTGAGTGAGGTGGGTGTGACTTATTCTAAGGCGGGTAATGTGGACATTGTCGATAGGGAAGATATTGTGGATGGTGGGTTTGGTCAGATGTTGTGGAGTTTGTTATCAATTTGTGAGTCCCACAAACTTAAGACTTAATGACACCAAAACTGAATTTTGGATTATTTCGTCCAAGAAACAAACGCATTCCATTTAGTCCACTGATTTGAAGATCGGTGGGTCTCTGATTGTTCCTTTATCATCCGTTAAAAATTAAGGCATCATGTTTGAGCCTTGTATGAATATGAATTCCCAGATCTCTACAATATGTCGCACTGTTGATTTTTATTTGCGTAATATTTCTAGAATATTTCTAGAATCTAGAAATTGATCAAAATACTTGTGTTCATGCAGTGCAATCTCTCGTCCTTTCTCGGCTGGTTTATGGCAACTCTCTGCTTGGTGGCATACATGTAAAAACCTTCAACGCTTGCAAGGACTCCAAAATCGTGCAGTGCGCACAATTTTTTGTCTTGATAGACGTGCAAGCGCTTCCCCCCTCTTGCGTGTTCATCATTGGTTGCCCATCCAGCAGAGAATCAATTTCAAGATCTTACTGCATGTGTACAACTGCATTAAAAAATGCGCCTTCATATCTTTAAGATTTGCTAAATATTTACGAGCCTGGATGCATTGGTCTAAGATTCAACAAGGATGTCACTCGCCTTGTGGTGACAAGAACTAATCGCATCAGTGACTGCGCTTTTTTTGTCCTGGGTCCACGTTTGTGGAATAATATACCTACTGCAATCCGCCAGGCTCCAACTGTTTGTACTGTTAAGAAGGCCCTTAGGACTCATCTTTTTCCTACTGAATAAGTTTTATGCCGTCTATAATATTCATTTTCTTGTTTTATCATCTTGTTTTGGGATTTTTACCAATTCTTTTACTTTTTAATATTGTATATTAAAAGTTTGTCTATGTATTATCAATTGTATTGTAAAGCGCCTTGATCCATGGGAGATGCGCTATATAAATAAGTGCAATAATAATAATAATAATAATAATGAGGTTTGCCAGCAGTCACGAACAAGGGAAGCGATAAGCGGTTTGATGTCGAAGATGCGCTATATAAATAAGTGCAATAATAATAATAATAATAATGAGGTTTGCCAGCAGTCACGAACAAGGGAAGCGATAAGTGGTTTGATGTCAGAGATGCGCTATATAAATAAGTGCAATAATAATAATGAGGTTTGCCAGCAGTTACACGAGCAAGGGAAGCGATAAGTGGTTTGACGTCAGAGATGCGCTATATAAATAAGTGCAATAATTATAATAATGAGGTTTGCCAGCAGTCACGAACAAGGGAAGCGATAAGCAGCTTGATGTCAGAGATGCGCTATATAAATAAGTGCAATAATAATAATAATAATGAGGTTTGCCAGCAGTCACGAACAAGGGAAGCGATAAGCGGTTTGATGTCAGAGATGCGCTATATAAATAAGTGCAATAATAATAATAATAATAAATCTACCTACTGTGGTGTAGCGGTTATCATACCTGTCTACAGACCACGAGGCCCCAGGTTCAATCCTGGGGTGGGTAGACACGCCAGTGCACCACAACTGGTTATCAAAGGCCGTAAACATTGACTTGGTTGCGATGTTATGTCTGTCCGTACGTCGTACCTGTGTTCTCGTCCGGGTCGTATTAAGCGTTTCGTGATAGCATTTGTACTATCATAACCGAATACGCAGGCGACGACCCCGTCATTGTAATTGTGTGTTCAACTCTCAACTCTCAATAATAATAATGAGGTTTGCCAGCAGTCACGAACAAGGGAAGCGATAAGCGGTTTGATGTCGAAGATGCGCTATATAAATAAGTGCAATAATAATAATAATAATGAGGTTTGCCAGCAGTCACACGAACAAGGAAAGCGATAAGCAGCTTGATGTCAGAGATGCGCTATATAAATAAGTGCAATAATAATAATAATGAGGTTTGCCAGCAGTCACAAACAAGGGAAGCGATAAGCGGTTTGATGTCAGAGATGCAATATTCCTACACGGAATACAATAACAATATAGTTTTTACACCTATGTGTTTATTGAATAGTCCTCTATCATATCAACAAAACGACAAAAATATAAATGACACGAAAATTCAGAGGAATATTCCTTTAAATTTGACTTTCAAAGCTTATTTTGCACTGGAAGCTGAGGAAATGGATGAGCAAGTATAAGCTTGCAGAGTTTTGCTACATTGCTTACAGAGGTGAATGCATCATTTAGAACTCAACTCAAATTGTTTAAAATTTCAACCAATTGCTGCACGATTCATTGGCCCTTATTTCACAGTATTCACTTGGTCTGTGCCACGTCACATCCGGGAGATGACGTCATTTGCTGGAGCGAAAACAAACCTTTGAGCGCAATACACGTGGGAAAGTCTGTATGCGTATACTGTGTGCGGGCGTATGGCATGTAAACAAACACAGCTGATCGCTTTGTTTTCACTCCAATGCGGGGTAAATTTGCATGGTTGCTATACGGTCTGATGACCTCAGGTCACATTTCCGACCAAGTGAATATATTAAATAAAACCCCCAGCATTACTAACAATTGATCTGGCCCACTTGGTTAAGGCCATGGACTTCAGATTTTTTTTTGACCAACAGTTAGTTAGTTGCAGGTTGGACTCCCGCCAGACCAATTTTTCTCAAATTTTGCATTTTCTTTTTTCGCTCATTGGTATTTTCGTCTGGTGACTGCTATTCTATTACTATATTACTTATCTTTCACTTTAAGTTTTTTTTCTTTCTAATAAATATATTGAAAAAACAAGTTACCTGTTGATCTTTATAACGTTATGCACTACGATTGAATGTATGCAAGCTGTGTACAGACAGGGATATAGTGCATTCCAGATCCGGAAGTGAAGTCAAAGCTCTGAATCCCCAATTTAACAGAGACCAACAATGTACGAACTGAGACAAGCTTCCCTTAAATATAAGTTGGTTTCAGATTGATCAGACTTGTCAGGATATTGAGAAGAACAATCAATTTAGTGCAAGAAATCATATACAAATAACAATCAAGTAAATCATGTAACAGCACTTACATCATCCACTGTGACTGCTCGTTTCCTTGGGTTTTTCTCCCGGCCCTTTGCTGATTTCACGGGTAGACGCTTCTACAGAGAAATAGCAAAATGGTGGAACCTATCAGTATCAAACAACTTATCATCTGAAAACAAACAATCATGACTAAATTCCTCTCTATAGGAGAATTGGTCAAAATTGCCTGGAGCATCCAAACTGTCAATTTCACACTACAGTGCACAAGCCACCAGCTTGCTAGACCAGTATGCAACCCAATCCCCTGCTCATCATCCTCACTCATTGGGTGCATGGGTGCACTTTCAGCATGCAAGAAATCCTCTGTTCATTGTCCTCACTTCTGCTTGGGTGCACTTTCAATATGTGGCCACACAACACTGTAACTGTGTATGGTCTTCATCACTGGAAGTTCCATACAGGTCTTAATGATAACAGAGAGGTTCTTTGTTATTAGTGTAAACAAGCTGGTGATACTGGAAGTTGGGTTGGGGTATCATAATACTGGACTTTTTATATGAAAAGTCTGGTGTCAGGTACAGAAAGCTGTATAGATAAACTTTTCGGCAAGATGGCGCATACTCTGAAAAGTTACTACAAGACTAGATCATTTGTTCAATGATGAACCATATGGGACAGATGAATCATTTCAATTTTTTTTAAGATGCTTGACTTTTGTTTTTTTCCTCAAAATAATACAAACAAGATGACAAGGAAGAACCAACCTCCTCAGACTCTCTTGAGATCCCTCTTTTCTCATCCAAGATGTTGGAGTCCGTCTGATTGTCATGGGAACGGCTCACTTGAAGCTCTGACGCCTTCTTTGTCAGTTGCTCCACCTAGGACAGAAAATAATCACAAACGTATAAGAAAGCTATATTCATTCAATAAAGTCCGTCTTATATGAAAGAGGACTCTAAAAGACACAAAATGGTGAAGAAACGATTTAGATGACACTAAAGAAAATTAGTATTCACAAAATCATGTTCCAAACTACTTGCATTGAAACACTTCACCAGTATGGACTGATAAAAATTATCAATATCCAAAATTTCGGATACTGACAGGATTTAACTGCTTGCTCTAATTTGTATTTTTCTTGTCCTGGCTGCCTAGGCAGGCGACAGGGTGACTATTCCAGTCCTGGCATTTCAGCAGGGTTCGATAAACCAATCCGAAGGCCTATTGTCCACCACTCATGAAGCAGTATCTTTCCTTAGGAGAAATGGTCCGTCAATCATTCACAGTTAATGCACATTATTCCCTCAGGCATTATGATACATAGCTATTTTGATCACCAGTTTGAAAACCAACTTTTCCCACTAAGACACCTAACAAGAATGAGTGATTTTAATCATAAAAGTGCCTTGATTATTCAGCTCTGGCTTTGTGTAATCTTATACACACAAATAGCCTTGGGCTACTTGGCTGTGGTTTGCATGGGAATTGAAGATAAACAATCATTGTTTGGAGTAGAAACACAATACACTGAACAGGAAGTTCGGTTGGTAAATGTCATACCTGAGATTTCAGAATTAACTCAGGTGTCTGGTGGCGGGTAAGCTTAAAGAGAAACTTTTCGGCATGGTGGTGTTGAACTCTACGCTTATTGTTATCCAGAAGAAAAACAAAAATCAGCTTGCTCTGAGAATTGTATGTATGTATGTTTAATACAAACTGTGCCAATAATTAGATGGTCTAATGGCCAGACCAAGCAGGCCTTATGGTTGGTCGTATATCTTTTGTTTTTCTCTCGGGCAGCCAGACAAGTGATTTGTTGATCCCTACCCCTCAATCTTTCAAGAACTAGCAATTGCACCTAGAGACATGAGCTAAAAACTCACAACCCCTAAAAAAAAATATATATATTTATATATGATAGTAATAATAATAACAATAATAATAGTAATAATAATAGTAATAATAATAATAATAATAATAATAATAATGATAATAATAATAATAAAAATAATAATAATAAAAATAATAATAATAATAATAATAATAATACTACTAATAATTCTAACAATAATAATAATAATAATATTAATAATGATAATTACAAAAATAAAAAAATCCTATTTATTAAATTTGCATATTCAAGAAACTATACAAACAACCATCATCATCATTTAAATGAAAATAACACAACCATCATCATCATTTAAATGAAAATAACAGAGGTCAAAGTTGAAGAACCATACCTCATTTGATTGACTGGCATCCATCTCTTTAGCTTTCTTTTCATTTCTCTCCTGAGTTGTAGTCTGAAAATATTTTGGTAATCCTTCAGACATGAGCTTCTTGATGTTCACCGGTTTTCCGAGCCTTGACACAAAATGATTGAACAGATTATGTACCTAACAACTGACATAACCACAAACTAATATCTTAGTCAAAGAATATTAATGGCCAATAGACGTGAAAAAGCAACATTAGGTCAATTGAGCAAATCCAACATAACCATCATTGTAGCACAAAATTTCATCAATTGCACTTAAACATGAAATGACATTTACATTTCATTACATGTAATTTAATTACATGCTATCCTGTCCCACATGTCATACCACCCTGTCCCCAAACCATCTCACATGCAACCCTGTCCCACTAGCACCCTGTCCCACATGCCGCCCCGTCCCACATGCCGCCCCGTCCCACATGCCGCCCCGTCCCACATGCCGCCCCGTCCCACATGCCGCCCCGTCCCACATGCCGCCCGTCCCACATGCCGCCCGTCCCACATGCCGCCCGTCCCACATGCCGCCCGCCCCACATGCCGCCTGTCCCACATGCCGCCCCGTCCCATGCCGCCCGCCCCCACCTGTCCCACATGCCACATGCCGCCCGCCCCACAGGCCGCCCGTCCCACATGCCGCCCGCATGCCGCCCGTCCCACATGCCGCCCCGCCCCCAGGCCGCCCCGTCCCACAGGCCGCCCCCCCACAGGCCGCCCGTCCCACAGGCCGCCCCGTCCACAGGCCGCCCGTCCCACAGGCCGCCCGTCCCCAGGCCGCCCCGTCCCACAGGCCGCCCCCCCACAGGCCGCCCCGTCCACAGGCCGCCCGTCCTGAGCCGCCCCACATTCCCACCCACAGGCCGCCCGTCCACAGGCCGCCCGTCCACAGGCCGCCCCGTCCCAGGCCGCCCCTGTCCCACATGCCACCCTGTCCCACATTTCATCCCACCCTGTCCCACATTTCATCCCATACTGTCCCCATGCAGTCCCACCAACCAAATTCCTACATCTGCCAATCATTCTAATTATCTTCCACCCAACATTCTTTCCTCTAAATCCCATCCCCTCACTTCTATCAACTCAACATTCCCCATTCACGTACCATCCTTCATCTGCCATCCTTTTTTCATCTACCATCCAACATTCACCTACTGTACCTCATCCATTCGCCTACTACCCCATTTTGCAATCCACTCATCTACCAAATTTACCCTTAAGTGCCAACTCATTCCAACCTTCACTATATCCCTCACTCACTCCATTGCACCACAACCCCCCTGCCCCTCCTTAACCTAAATCTGACACTCCCAATAAAAACATGTCAACTTTTTCCCATATAAACCAAATAGAACTAATCTATCTATCAAATTAAAATGAAAATTCAATGCAGATTAACTTGGAGATTATCATAAGTCTATTATGTTTCCACTCTATTCAAGCGAAGACTTAATGATTTTTTGCTATTCATTTCCAAGACTTGATTATAAATTATTCTAAGCTGTCAGCTCTATTGTTCTACTTTTTTTTCATGCCAGAATAAATCCTTTAATTGTTACTCAAGTCTGCAACGCATTTGTTCTAAGCTCTTTCAAAGCAAGTCTCCTTTATATAAATATCTTTTCATAAAAATAGTTGGAATTCCTTTCCTTAGGCAGAAATCTTTTGCTCCCAGTAGCTAAACAATGCATGAGGTCGGACGGACAATAGATGTGGACGAACGGATGGACAAACTGTAAAGATGCAATACCCCTTTCGGGGATAAATATAAACCGATCTGCTCAGATTTTATTTAAATTTTGTGACATTGACATGTGAAAACCAATGACCTTTATTATGTTAACTTATTGTTTTTTAATCCATCACTAAAATTAATTGAATGGGAGAGGTTGAACACGACAAAACGGTTTTGATCTCCAATATTTTCCCAATCAATATTTAGCAGGAAAATACAGTCTGGTGATTTTCAGTGACTGGAATTGAAAGAATTACATTTCGAGCTGACCTCCCTTTCATACATCACAAATTTTACTTACATCAAAATTTGACTAGCCATATCCATAACTCAAAAACTTCTGCTTTTGATATAGTGTGCAGACTATTCTCTATAGAAATTAAAGGAGATATAAAGTCTGACATAATCCTTATTTCATATTATAGAATTAAAATAACAAATTTCTCTGACCAATTTCATACCCTTTAAGCAATCTAACACATTTTGTATAATTATTAAAAACTTTAATTCTACTACAAAATAGTACTATGGGAGCTGCCATTTTGATTTCAAAACATGCAGATTATGATGTCATCAGCCCAGCAGGATGTTGGAATGCTTTGTATTTCTTTATAATCTACCTCAAGATTTCTAGCTAATGAGAAATTGTTTTTCTTATGTAAGGGTCAAGGAATTTTTGTGTATACATAAAATTAACAAAACATTATTAAAACCTTGTGTCACATCAATCTGGAATAAAAACTTTAATCACATTTATAAAGAAATACATCAAATTCCATATGGCCCTATTAGGAAAATTATGTCATCATGCACAATATTTCAATACAGAATTGAACAGAATGGCAGCCTCCATGTGTCAACTTCAAACATGAATAACTTGAGATAGAAATAAGATTTTTGACTTGATGTTTTTGGTAGTTGGTTAGGATTTGTATCCTCTATCATATGAAGTAATGATTGTATCAGACCTTATGTCTCCTTTAAAACACATCTAACATGTAATACAGAAAACAGCATCAAGCAGTAGCTCCACTGCTAAACTAGGCCCTTGACAAAATGTGCTCTACTGCTTACTTCCTGCAATTCTACAACACTGACCTTTTGCCCTTAGCGGCATTCTTACAATAGCCCTCCTTCTCCAGACGATTAACAAGACCTAGAGCGACGTTCATCTCCACGCCTAATCTCCGGGCAAAGTTTGGAATGATAATGCGTCCCATTTCTGTGGCAGCGTGGAGGGATCGCCTCCACAGACAAGTTGCCTGGACATCTGATTGTTGGAGAGTAACAAGGTACGGGTCAGTTGGCTGCTTCAATGGATCATCCATCTAAATAAAAATAATTGATTGAATGATTTAAACGATCCGTCTGATCTAATTAAAAAGATTTGATTGATTTTAACGATCCATCTCATTTAAGTGGCAGCATGAAGGGAACTACACCACAGACAAGTTGGCAGTATGGAGAAATCTCCACCACAGACGAGTTGCTTGGACATTGGTTTGTTTGAGAGTGGCAAGGATCAGTTGGCTGCTTCAAAGGATCATCCATCTACTGTAAATGAAAAGATTTAGTGATCGATTTAAACAATCCGTCATATCTACTGTAGATAAAAAGATTGATTTTAACAATCTGTCTCATTTTGGTGGCAGCATGGAGGGAACTCCTCCACAGACAAGTTGGCAGTATGGAGAAATCTCCACCACAGACGAGTTGCTTGGACATTGGTTTGTTTGAGTGGCAAGTTGAGGATCAGTTGGCTGCTTCAAAGGATCATCCATCTAAATGAAAAGATTTAGTGATTGATTTAAACAATCCGTCATATCTACTGTAGATAAAAAGATTGATTTTAACAATCTGTCTCATTTTGGTGGCAGCATGGAGGGAACTCCTCCACAGACAAGTTGGCAGTATGGGAAATCTCCACCACAGACAAGTTGCTTGGACATTGGTTTGTTTGAGTGGCAAGTTAAGGATCAGTTGGCTGCTTCAAAGGATCATCCATCTAAATAAAAAGATTTATTGATTGATTTAAATGATCTGTCTTATCTACTGTAGATAAAAAGATTGATTCTAACAATCTGTCTCAGTTTGGTGGCAGCATGGAGGGAAGTCCTCCACAGACAAGTTGGCAGTATGGGAAATCTCCACCACAGACGAGTTGCTTGGACATTGGTTTTTTCGAGTGGCAGGTTGAGGATCAGTTGCTTGCTTTAAAGGATCATCCATCTAAATGAAAAGATTTAGTGATCGATTTAAACGATCCGTCTTATCTACTGTAGATAAAAAGATTGATTTTAACGATCTGTCTCATTTTGGTGGCAGCATGGAGGGACCTCCTCCACAGGCTAATTCCGAGGTGACAGACGGGACAAATTTACACTACTTTTTTAAGAGGCCTAGCTGCTAAAAACAATCTGTAAGATGCAACCTTTAAGTTATCGATATAGTGAGGATAAACAATCTATAAAAAAAAAAATTATTCTAGATAATCCATTAAACTAGAGGATTCAATGACTGTGTAGTGACAAAGTAAAATCAGCATGACAGACAAGACAAAAATTACACTCCAACGACTTTCCTTGGAAAAAGCTATCTGTTCCCCTAGGAAATTTGAATGTTTTCTCCTTGTCAAGTTAAATCACTTTTATTTACCCCACTAAACATAGCGGGGATATCTACGAGAGTTATACTTACCTTCCATGCTATAAATATGCAATCTGGTCATGACCTGATTCTAACGCACTTTTAACAAACCTTACAAACATAGTTACCAGCCCAGCCCTGACCTCCATATTACCTCTAATATCCCTCACTTAACATTCCACCGAGGCCTAACGAGAGAGAAGGCGGGCCGGGACACATGGAAGGTAAGTATAACTCTCGTAAATATCCCCACTACGCTTTAGCGGGGTAAATTTACTTCAAGTTATACCTTACCTTCCATTCTATAAATATGCAATCGGATTGCAACAGAGGATTGGAAGAAAGGGAGTTCAGGTCGAAGCCCAATTTTCTAAAGGCTGGTCCTAATAATCGCACTAGTTTTATCCTACTTAAAGAACTAGATTCCTTAAGGACTAAAATCTTCTTAATAGAAACTACTATAAAATAGTAAACCACTCCTAGTCATAACAAACGTGCCGAAACAGTGACCGAAATTCATTAGTAAACAACCAAGATGTTGAGAAATTTACCGGAAGGATCTCAACGGAACGAGAGAACACGAATACAAAAACAAGAATATTCACCTCAAGAAAGGGGATGGTCCTCTTCTTGAAAGAACAGCCCTTGCAACTCCGCCTTGATAGTCTGGTATATCCTTCAGATATGCGGAGACGAATGTGGCTGGTTTTTCCATAGGTATTTATGTCGTTGTAAGGATTGTGTACGTTTAATATAGTGTTTGAGACATCCAATGAGAGCACCAGGCCCTGTCCTCTGATGTGTCAGTAAACGTAAGAACATTCCTTTAAGTAATCTTTCCAGAGGCCGTGCATTTGTGATGGTCGAACCATTTGTAAAGCCTTGGTAAATAGCTGCTATGGCTGTTCTGAACCCTTTTGACTGTATTGATAGATTTATTCAGATTAAACTGACCCAACAAAATAATCCACTACGTCACCAAGAGAGAAAGAAACCGATCTATTCTTGCACCAGTCTCGGGACATTCCAAGTCTGGAAGAATACATCACATCCCCAAAGTGGAAGGTCTCCGCTTTAGGCTGCCACTTGGGCAGATACCTCCACAAAACCCTGCGACATAAGGGATTTGCAGAAAGAGGCCACACAGTCAAATGGAGTGCTCTTGGACTATGGTGCTGTTTGCCGGAGCCGGGATTGAGACTAAGTCGTCCATGACCGGAAGCTCGTACAGGAAACCTGCGATAAGATTGAGCAGCTCAGAGAACCACAGTTAGCCAGGCAAATTGGAAGCTACCAGAAGAAACATGTGAAACTGATCAAACATTACCCTGCCCAGTACTCTCAGTACAAGTGCTAACGGTGGGAAGGCATAGCCCACGAAGTGGGTCCACCTGATCGTAAATGCGACGACTTTCCACTCTTGGATCGGGGGTCAGAGCGCAAAAAATTGGTAGCTTGTGGTTGTCCACAAACGCAAACAGATCTACGTCCAGGAGACCAAAGCTCAACCAGACCGCGTCGGCCACCTGTGAAAGGAGGGCCTATTCTGTGGGGCTCCTTGACGGCGGGATAACAGATCCGCGATCGTGTTCTCCTTGCCTGGCAGGTGGACCATCTAAAGTTTGACCTTGTTTGTCGTACACCAAGACAGAAGGGACTTGGCAAGGATCCAAAGTCTTCTGGATCTCGTGCCTCCCTGCCTGTCAAAAACGCCACTAGCATGGTGTTGTCTGTATATAATAGAACCGTTTTGTTCCGTACCTGTGGTAGAAGGTGAACAAGAGCACAGCGTACTGCCTCTAGTTCCAACAAATTGATGTGCTGACTGCACCAAGTGCTCGTCCTGAATCCCGTGACTTGGGACCACGCTAAATGCGCTCCCCAACCTGTCAAAGACGTGTCGGTCACCACTGACACTGAAGGTCTGACGGTACGTTGAAAAACAGCTCCCTGTGACAGGTGAGAGTGGACGCACCAACACCACATGTGGGGGACCACTGCCTGTGTACAGGGGACAAGGACACTGAGGTCCCTACTGGGTGGGACAAAATGATCTAGTAGATGGAATTGTGGAGACCTGGGAAAATTAGTTGACTGTCGCGTCGAGCAAATCCAAGATTCCGTTTAAGAAGGGTGTGGTCGTTGGAAAGACATCGGCCGGCAAAACCGAATCTAACCCCTTGGTCATCCATATGGCAAAGAGCTTGGTACTTAAAGCTGCGCCATATGGCCCAGTCAACAGCTGTAAGGGAAATCCTTCCTCTGCTGGACTGCAGGATCAAAAACTTCTTGGCCTTGGCCATGGAGCTGCACACCGCTGTGGTGCTGCTCGCGGGCTGGCGGAGGAGTTGCCACACTCTTTCGGGATCAAGGGAGTGCCTATGAGCACCTGGTAGGCAGCTGGTTGGACATGAATAGCCTTGTCAAAGTCTTTGTTGTAGGCCATCCAGTCCTTGTCTGGGGTCCTGGACCAATGCTGTAGGGAATTGCTTACCATTGGCTTAGATATCCTAGTGGCCATACTGAGCAGTCGGCGTTAAGACTGTGCCCCAGTCCCAATGAGAGGTGCTTGAACTACATGCAGCTTAATTTCCTGTGCTAGGAAATCAAGGAGCTGGGAAATCGCTCCCATTGTAAATGGGGGTCCACTGGAGGAGGTGGCGGGAAAAGGATCTCGTCTGGTACCCGGTAGGTTACGGGGGTCTTATCCAGTGCGGATTGCATCAGTGGGACGGCACTAGGGACAACTTGAACCAGGGCAGCGGGAGGAATCCCCCATCCCGTGAGGGTGGTCCTGTGCCTTGGGAGTGTCCGGAGTCTCCACAGGAGGGTCCAGATCGTCCATATAGTCAACATCATGTTCAGAGGAATAGATGTGGAGGGCATCCTCCTCCGAGACCTCAGGGTCGGGTGGATGCCATGCCATGGTGAGGTGCGAGGAGGCGGCAGCCTCTGCTCCATCGCCTGGGACACCAAAGTCTCAAGTGTCTGCTTGAGTGTGTCCATGAAGGCGGAATCCTCAGGGGTATCCCTGTGTCCCTTCCTTTCGCCTCCGCCTGGGCTTAGGGAAGGGTGAGGACTGTGACCTCTCCTGTGTGTGCTATCTCATTCCCTGTCCCTTGTCCGAGGCCTGCCTCGCTCAGGAGAGATTACCGGTGGGACGGAAGTCCAGGATGTGCTGGGCCCCACCACAGCGTCCGGAGCAAAAAGTGTACATGTAAGCGTATGACTAATCATATGCAAGGGCTCGTTGTCGGTTGCCTTGCTGGCAGTGGGTGGCAGCCTCGCCTCCCAGGCAGGAGGAGGATGCGGCTTAGACTTGGGTGGCATTGGCAGCGGGAAGGGGGAAGAAGAAGACTGTTTGACAGTGGCTTCTCCGCTCTCTCGGCCGTTCTTTGAAAATGCCGGACGTGGTGGAGTCTACGCTCTGACCGCGCTGCTTGATCCCAGTCGCTGTAAAGAGTACACGGGCTGGACTCGCAGCATAATGTGTAACACGTGAGATGGATGTCACCGGAGCGTAGTTAAAGAAGCGTTTACACTCTATGCATCGCAGGACATCTTGGGTGCATAACGCACCAACACTCGTGGACCTGTACTCTGTGTCCATGATACTGGTGAAAATTTTGCAGAACTATGACGTTCAACAAGGAAAATCTTACTAAGGCAGTTCACACTGCCATGAAACTGCATAGATAATTGCTACAGAAACAAGAAGAAAATAGCTCTTGTGATGCTATATTTCTTGCGAAGATCATCACTTATCACCTGACCACGTAGATTCGTAGCTAGCGGGTCTATTTCCGGGTTTATCGTAGGGTGTACGTTATCTCGTTAAAAAAATCTGGAGCCCTACGGACCCAATCACCGGAGCCGTATGGACCCGTAAAGCCGTTGATTATGAAGCCGTATGGACCCATCTGATGGACCCGTAAGGCCGAATCACGGACCGTGAAGCCATACGGAGCCAATCACTGGAGTTGTGCGGACCCGTATGGACCCGTGAAAGAAATCCAACGGCTCTACAGCCTTATAATTACTTATAACTCACTTATTACCTCTTTGGGTGCCGCCTAATGTGGCCCTAACGGTCCTTACACGGAATCGTGGTCCACAGCGGTGTACCAAGAATAAACCCTGTACTACTTGCGCCTCACCGACTAAGTAGCGTCGAATAGGGGGCGCTAGTGGTTTATTCTAAGTTAAGTCTCAAAATGCCACTTAACTGATCAAATTGGGCTCTGGTAATTTACGTCCAATAAACCTCACCCGTGGTCCTGCTAACACAGTAGTGTCGAGTCAGAGACCCCAGGGGTAAATCAGGTAAAAGTTAACAAAAGTAAACAACTGCCTCAGATCTCTGCGGCTCAGTAGCGTCAAACCGGTGGTCATGGCATAGGCAGAAAATTCTGAGCCCATAATGATTTATAACTCCTCTTGGCATTTGAAAATAAAAATATATATAAAAGAATATACTGTATATATACTTACACCAAAACTACCCTACTACGGGGATGTACTTAGACCCTTACGCAGGTGAAACGGAACTGCAGTAGACGTCAAATATAATGAGGCAAGCCACAGCAATTTAGTACATCAGAAAAAGAATCATATAAATCTGTATATTTTTAAAAACCGAGAAAATGCACAGGGTAGCGTGGAAAAAAAGGAACCAGAACCACTGTGGTCTTGGTGTTTGTGGAGATAAAAAAGGTAAAATCTCCTGAAAAGAGGATGCAGGGTCTTTCCATTGCCCCATAAAACAAGGTCATCAATTAAAAACTTGTGTATTAATCATATGCAAGAGAAACGAACACACAAAATGTACTAGTAACATTAAATAAAAAAAATAGGCTCTCTTGTAATAACTGTAGCTCCTTGGAGCTGGATGAAGCATACTATGTATTAAAGTGACTCCTGATCACCCTGGTGACGTCCACCCAACTTTAACGAAATTCTCAAAAATTTCTAACATTTCACACGCCAAACAAAAATAGGCTCTTTTGAAATGAGATCACCCTGTTAGCATACACCAGCATAGAAATGCATACAAGAACCTGTACTGAAGATATCTTAACATGTTAATATAATGCATAGTATAATGCTAGGCTATCCTCGTGAAAAGGCGGGGCCGAGGGGTAAAAACAATTAAACCCAAGGGCAAAGGGTCCTCTAAACAGGCACACCAGGTGCTCTATAAACTAAAAACACCTGCTGCAAGATGGGACTCTCTCGTTCTAGCCACCCATTTTGTACGGATGGAAGTAAAAAACTCTCAACCTAAGTGTAAGCTTAACGGGAAAGTCCTGCAAGTCAAACAGAAGAATTCCCGTCTTCCATGGCTACCTCGTCTTATCTCAGAAGACTTGAAAAGGCTAGCAGAAAAATGCCGAACAACATAAAAACCTGCCTGGTAGAAACTGCAAAGGAGAAAATTGGTAAAAAAGGTGAAAGTTTTGTAAAGAAACTTCTTGACCAGTTTCAGCGATGTTGTGATAACAACACGCTAGAAAAGAAGTGAGGGATATTAGATGTAATATGAAGGTCAGGGCTGGGCTGGTAACAATGTTTTTAAGGTTGGTTAGAAATGCATTAGAATCAGGTCATGGACCAGATTGCATATCTATACTGTAGCACGGAAAGTAAGGTATAACTAAAGTAAATACAAATAATCATAAAGATGACTTATTTATTCAAAACATGTAACTGGAAATACCAGCCACATTAATGTGACAGATGGGACATTTTTGCACACTTAATAATGACATTTTAAAATCACATTAATGTAGTAATTTAAAATGTCTTTTCTAAAATTTATTTTCAATCAACAACAAGAACTTCAAATTCACATTTTTGCTTCAAAATTTTGCTTTACATTATTAATTTCTGGTCTAATTTTTACAACCCCTACCGGCAACTTTTGTTCTGGAGAAATTTCTTCAAAATTTTATAAATTTCTGCCATTTTTTTTTGTCTCCAAAATTCATGTACCAAAACAGTACATTGCACATGGTTCTTTAAACCGCTGGTCGAAAGTGTTTGCAATTTCCTTTTATTTGATTATAAATACAGGCATACCCCCTCTATTTGGGCCCTTTCCTATAATAATTAAATTTCACTACAGCATTTTCAATGATCATCTGGTGTACTAGTGGATATAACGCAGCCAAGAACTCAAATGCACCAGGTTGAGTCTCACCATGACAACTGCGTTATCATTTTTCTGCTGCAGTTTTCAGGGGTCATTTGACTAAAATCATTTTGTGTTTTCTCATCCTTCCTTTCTTTCTAAAGTCTAGATTAGCATCATAACATGCACTGAAAGGAAATTTGATAAAGAATCTAAATATGTAACACAAATTTTGTGACACAAGAAGTTATACTTGTGCAAAGATTGGCCATTTGTTGACCAAATTTAGACAAGAGTTGCTTAATTTGCATATTTTTGTCCAATATTCCTAATTTGGCTTTCATTACTCAAAAGATAAATATCTTAGCTTCCATTCCAACCAAACTTGTGATGAAAGAAAATGAAAGAAAGATCATCAAAAATGTATATGAAAAAAAATTTTTTTAGGACTATTGAGCTCTCATTTTTTAAACCCTGGTAGAATAAGGGTTAACGCCAAAATTGACGCTATTTTTGGTTTGCCTGTTTCATTGGTCAACAATGAAAAAATCAATATTTCACTTCAAAAGGCAATTTTTCATAATATATTATTAATTTGGCACTAACAGAATGTGCAAAGAGAAGTCAATAAAGAATACGCACTAGATTAAACTTTACAATCTGAGTAAAAGTCTTTAACATTTACATTTATAATTTTGGCACTTTTGCATTAAAATTAATTTAGTTTTCCTGTTTCTTCTTCCAAATATAAGTTACTTTAAACAATGTAAATTGATATGTAGGCATGCAGTAAGCATCACACATGTAGCTTAACTGTTACATGTACTGTAAAGCACTGTTTTCTTTACCATACACAAGGGTGTTGGCGATGATAGCTCATCTTCCTCAGAATTACCTTTCCCAGGTTGCACAGGTAGGCTATCTGGTTGAATGTCATCTGAAAGTGCTTGAGTCAGTTTCACACTGCAGGGATGCTGTCATCACATATTATATAACATAACGTTCCACACTTTACAAATACTGAGCACCACGGGTTCCAGGAAGGGTACAAATTTCTGCACCATCTGGCTGCCATGAGTCATCCATATCCTGCACGTGCTGAGTTACATCCTTAAGAGATACAGGACATGTTCATTTTGGCACAATTTTTGTGCAATTACTGGTGTTCCTGTTGGTGCCATTAACCATCCCATATTCTGTGACATGTCCCTTAAGGGACCCCCTTCCCCCAATACCATCAATACACCCCTTGCCATGAAATGTTGCTGGGCATCTACATTACATGTTCTGCATATCCTATACATGTGTGTAGTGTGCATGAAGCTTACTTTATGATTGACAAGACCGGGACAAAAAGATGGCTTAGGAAGGCAGGCAAAGTATAAGGCTGAAGTGTGTATGTTTATAATGAATATTTAGTTACTTTATAATTAATAAATTCATAAATCATATTATTAACAAAGACAGAGTATTATACCTAAAATAGTCTATGTTTACCATTCTTTGCAACCTAGAGATGATAAAAAATATGTGACAGACAGGACAAAAGGAGTAAATTGTGACAGACGGGATGGATTTTGACATGAAATATCAGATCAACTATACATCACAGGTTATCTTTATTTTACTTTCTTGGTAAGGTCACCTTAATAAAAGATTAAAATTTATCTTGACATGGCACTGTGATTATTTCAGAATGGTACAAGATTGTCACATTTCATCTTTTGGGTAAAATTCTTTAGTGGTGGATAGGGAAGGTCTTCATAGTCAACCAATACTGATTATCTTTAAAGCATAAAAACTGTAATAAGGGGTAACTCAAATTCCCATTACAAAATAGGTGGAAATGCTACTTCTGTTTTCCCAAACTTTAAGCCTTGGTAAAACATAAAGTGCAGTAGAAGAAAAGCAAAAACAGTTTCCAAAAGCTTGATTAGTTTACTATCAAGAAAAAAATATTTACAAGTAGAAAATATACTTTGAAAATTCATGCATGTGCAACCCTTATCCGGAATTAGCCCACAGAAAAGTTGCTTGGACATCAGCTTGTTTGAGAGTGGCATGGTAAGGGGCAGGTTGGCTGCCTCCAGGATGCCATCCTAGCCATGGTGCCATCCATCTAGCCATGGTGCCATCCAACTCCCCACGATGCCAGTCACCCCCACAATGATACCAACCATTCCCCCCCCCTGATGCCATCCATTCCTACAATGATACCAACCATTCCTCACCCTCCCCGATGCCATCCATTCCTACAATGATACTAACCGTCCCCGATGCCATCAATTCCTCCCTGATACCATCCATCTCTCCCCAATGCCATCCATCCCACCCTAATGCCATCCCTCTCTCCCTGATGCCATCCATTCATCCCCGATTTTGATGCAATTTGGAAGAGATTTCCTGTAGCTATTTTTTCTGTTTTATATATAATTTTGTAACAATATAACTAAGTGTTACATTGCTGGTATATAATCAAGACAATTACCTGCACACAATTGTTGCATACATGCTTTTCAGGGGCATCACTTTCTTGTTGAATTTTGAAACATAAAGCATGCTGCCAGGTGGCGCAGTACTCACAGCGAATCATCAGCCCATCATCCTAGGAGAAAAACCCAAAATACTGTAGATTATAGATTCAGAATTACAAAATTAATAAAATGCTTAGAAAAAGAGTGATTAAGAAACATGGAGAATATATGAATGTTGTACAGTATATGCTTAATAAATTTTGACTGATTTGACTGAAAAATTGATGAAACATTTAGGCATGTCAACACATAGAGTATAGTACTAGAGATCTGCAGGCACGTCAACAAGTAGAGTATAGTACCAGAGATCTGCAGGCACGTCAACAAGTAGAGTTTAGTACCAGAGATCTGCAGGCACATCAACAAATAGAGTATAGTACTAGAGATCTGCAGACACGTCAACAAGTAGAGTATAGTACTAGAGATCTGCAGACACTTCAACAAATAGAGTAGGGTACCAGAGATCTGCAGATACGTCAACAAGTAGAGTATGGTACCAGAGATCTGCAGACACGTCAACAAGTAGAGTATGATACTAAAGATCTGCAGGCACATCAACAAAGAGAGTGTAGTACCAGAGATCTGCAGGCACGTCAACAAGTAGAGTACAGTACCAGAGATCTGCATGCACGTCAACACATAGAGTATGGTACCAGAGATCTGCAGAAACGCCCACAGAGTATGGTACCAGAGATCTGCAGACACGTCAACAAGTAGAATATAGTACCAGAGATCTGCAGGCACATCAACAAATAGAGTATGGTACCAGAGATATGCAGGCACATCAACAAATAGAGTATGGTACCAGAGATCTGCAGACACGTCCACAAGTACAGTATGGTACCAAAGATCTGCAGGCACATTAACAAGTAGAGTATGGTACCAGAGATCTGCAGGCACATTAACAAGTAGAGTATGGTACCAGATCTGCAGACACGTCCACAAGTAAGGTATGGTACCAGAGATCTGCAGGCACATCAACAAATAGAGTATGGTACCAGAGATCTGCAGGCACGTCAACAAGTAGAGTATAGTACCAGAGATCTGCAGGCACATTAACAAGTAGAGTATGGTACCAGATCTGAGATCTGCAGAGATCTGCAGGCACATCAACATGGTACCAGAGATCTGCAGGCACGTCAACAAGTAGAGTATAGTACCAGAGATCTGCAGGCACGTCAACAAGTAGAGTATGGTACCAGAGATCTGCAGGCACATCAACAAACAGAGTATGGTACCAGAGATCTGCAGGCACGTCAACAAGTAGAATATAGTACCAGAGATCTGCAGGCACGTCAACAAGTAGAGTATAGTACCAGAGATCTGCAGGCACGTCAACAAGTAGAGTATGGTACCAGAGATCTGCAGGCACATCAACAAATAGAGTATGGTACCAGAGATCTGCAGGCACATCAACAAATAGAGTATGGTACCAGAAATCTACAGGCACGTCAACAAGTAGAGTATGGTAACATAGATCTGCAGACACGTCCACAAGTAGAGTATGGTACCAGAGATCTGCAGACACGTCAACAAGTAGAGTATAGTACCAGAGATCTGCAGGCACATCAACAAGTAGAGTATGGTACCAGAGATCTGCAGGCACGTCAACAAGTAGAGTATAGTACCAGAGATCTGCAGGCACGTCAACAAGTAGAGTATGGTACCAGAGATCTGCAGGCACGTCAACAAATAGAGTTTAGCACCAGAGATCTGCAGGCACGTCAACAAGTAGAGTATGGTACCAGAGATCTGCAGGCACATCAACAAATAGAGTATGGTACCAGAGATCTGCAGGCACGTCAACAAGTAGAGTATAGTACCAGAGATCTGCAGGCACATTAACAAGTAGAGTATGGTACCAGATCTGCAGGAACGTCGACGAGTAGAGTATAGTACCAGAGATCTGCAGGCACATCAACAAGTAGAGTATGGTACCAGAGATCTGCAGGCACGTCAACAAGTAGAGTATAGTACCAGAGATCTGCAGGCACGTCAACAAGTAGAGTATGGTACCAGAGATCTGCAGGCACATCAACAAACAGAGTATGGTACCAGAGATCTGCAGGCACGTCAACAAGTAGAATATAGTACCAGAGATCTGCAGGCACGTCAACAAGTAGAGTATAGTACCAGAGATCTGCAGGCACGTCAACAAGTAGAGTATGGTACCAGAGATCTGCAGGCACATCAACAAATAGAGTATGGTACCAGAGATCTGCAGGCACATCAACAAATAGAGTATGGTACCAGAAATCTACAGGCACGTCAACAAGTAGAGTATGGTACCAGAGATCTGCAGACACGTCAACAAGTAGAGTATGGTACCAGAGATCTGCAGACACGTCAACAAGTAGAGTATAGTACCAGAGATCTGCAGGCACATCAACAAGTAGAGTATGGTACCAGAGATCTGCAGGCACGTCAACAAGTAGAGTATAGTACCAGAGATCTGCAGGCACGTCAACAAGTAGAGTATGGTACCAGAGATCTGCAGGCACGTCAACAAATAGAGTATAGTACCAGAGATCTGCAGGCACGTCAACAAGTAGAGTATAGTACCAGAGATCTGCAGGCACGTCAACAAGTAGAGTATGGTACCAGAGATCTGCAGGCACATCAACAAATAGAGTATGGTACCAGAGATCTGCAGGCACATCAACAAATAGAGTATGGTACCAGAAATCTACAGGCACGTCAACAAGTAGAGTATGGTACCAGAGATCTGCAGACACGTCCACAAGTAGAGTATGGTACCAGAGATCTGCAGACACGTCAACAAGTAGAGTATAGTACCAGAGATCTGCAGGCACATCAACAAGTAGAGTATGGTACCAGAGATCTGCAGGCACGTCAACAAGTAGAGTATAGTACCAGAGATCTGCAGGCACGTCAACAAGTAGAGTATGGTACCAGAGATCTGCAGGCACGTCAACAAATAGAGTATAGCACCAGAGATCTGCAGGCACGTCAACAAGTAGAGTATGGTACCAGAGATCTGCAGGCACATCAACAAATAGAGTATGGTACCAGAGATCTGCAGGCACATCAACAAGTAGAGTATAGTACCAGAGATCTGCAGGCACATTAACAAGTAGAGTATGGTACCAGATCTGCAGGAACATCAACAAATAGAGTATGGTACCAGAGATCTGCAGGCACATCAACAAATAGAGTATGGTACCAGAGATCTGCAGGCACGTCAACAAGTAGAGTATAGTACCAGAGATCTGCAGGCACATTAACAAGTAGAGTATGGTACCAGATCTGCAAGAACGTCGATGAGTAGAGTTTAGTACCAGAGATCTGCAGGCATGTCAACACATAGAATTTAGTACCAGAGATCTGCAGGCATGTCAACACATAGAGTATAGTACCAGAGATCTGCAGGCACGTCAACACATAGCATATAGTACCAGAGATCTGCAGGCACGCCCACAAGTAGAGTATGGTACCAGAGATCTGCAGGCACATCAACAAATAGAGTATGGTACCAGAGATCTGCAGCCACAAAAGGCCCCCAGTCCATCGCAGATTAACTCCCCAGCAGTGCTGGTACTCATTTAACAGCTGAGTGGACTGAAGCAAGTAAAGCGTCTTGTTCAAGGGCAAGGGTAGCCATTCCAGAGAATGGAGTGATTGATGGCTTGTCACAAAATGTTACAACACAAAATTTCAAATGTCACATAAATGTCACAAATTTTATATAATTTTTGGCACCTTTTGCACAGAATGTCACATCAGTTTTGCCTTTGTCACATTTGATTGGCATAAATTCACACACATCATGACCAGTTGACCTCATAAAAAGGATCATTTGTTTAGGTCTGTTTCATGAAAAATGGAATCCACCACTAAAATAAAACATCAAATTACCAATGAGTATGAGTGAATGGGGTAAAACAGGCACAAATTATGTCAGACAAATTTCAATACATCAGTTTATGTTCATTTTGTCACAAAATTTTCAAAATGTACAGATTTCTGGTCACAAAATTTTGTCACAAAATATAACTATGTCATGGACGCTCCATTCTCTGCAACAGGAGAACTAGTACAATGGAGTCATTGATAATGGAATTTGATCCTTATTACTTGTGTTTATCAGAATAAAGGAAATACAGAGGAAAAGTCTGACCAGACCTGGTTAGATATCAGGTCGGGTGTGACTGTTCAAAACTTTGAAGGAGCACAACAACAAATGCAAAATTGTTAATGTACGATGGTCTTTTCGCCAGTGCACCACAACTGGTTATCAAAGGCCGTGGACATTGACTTGGTTGTTGATGTTATGTCTGTCCGTACGTCATACCTATGTTCTCGTCGGGTCGTATTAAGCGTTTTGAGATACAGTAGCATTGTTACTATCATAACCGAATACGCAGGCGACGACCCCGTCATTGTAATTGTGTGTTCACTCGTCGAGCTCACCCTTTTCGAATATCCTGGATCTGTCAGTGTTTTGAGCAGCTGTGTAATCAACTATGGCTTATCAAAAGAGACCCATATACAAGAATTCCCCTAGGCCCACATTGAATTATGATGGCCCTGGGTAGCAGCGCTTATAACACACATGTGTATGATGATTTATAAAAGTAGCTGAAATTTATGAATTTTCTTGTCAAAATAGCTAAGAATTGTCAATTATGCAGAAAATAGGTGAAATTAGCTTGAAAAATAGCTGAAATCGGCTAAATAGCTGAGGTCCCACATGCCTGTTATAAGGAACACAATTACATGTAGGCAGTAGAAAGTGCTACAATTCTGTTTTAGTAAGCTCCCAGGGAGCTTATTGCATCGAACATGGTATATACATTCTGATTAATTTACTAAATCATACATAATTTCTCCTAAACTTGGTTGCTTTACCAAGGTTTGTAATGCCCTGATAAGACTAAATGCTTCTTCAACTAGGTGCAACAACCTAGTTTCAACTATTTGCAATTTGCTCAAATTTCTATTGAAGATCCATTGGAATTTACAGCAGGGTCTCCAGTTGATCTTGACCTTACCTCGTTGACCCCACAAGGACACTGGACCACAACGATCTCTTCATCAGCCACTGATTCCCCTTGAGAGCCAGGAGTGACTGCTTCATCTCTCTTTTCTAAAAATAAAATAACAAAACAAAGAAATATTCAGTCTCCACAAACTACTTACCTAGACTCTGGACAGCAACAATTCAACATACCAGTATAAGAAAGTCTTTAAATTTGAGATAAGCATAGTTTGTTTGCTTTTTTGTTTGATGAGGGCCTAACGGCACCACCACAAGGAAGGTCAAATTGTGCCTGAGAGGTCAGATCATTCTAGAGGAAGAAAGGAAAGAAAACAGGGGATAATGAGAGAAATTCAAGAACAAAAGGTTCAGAAAGCTGTGATTGAGAGGGGAGGTGCATGGTTGAAACAAAAACAAAGTAGAGAGGGGATGGAAGAGGAGAATTAAATATGGTTGTAGAGGGAGGCATGATGAAGGAAGGAGATAATTTTATCCAGAGGATTTTTCTGGAAGAACTCAGCAATTGAGTTGTGGGGAGCAAGGGAAGCTCTGGGAGGTTGTACAGGGGGCAAGCAAGGAGAACGTGATAGATTGTGAGGGTGCAATGCAATTGTTGCAGAGGGGTTGGGGGGAGCCAATAAGGAGGTGGGAGTGAGTGAAGTGGGTGTGACCAATTCTAAAACGGGTAATATGAACGTTGTCGATACCCGAGAGGTTGTTAATGGTGGATTTGATTGGAATTGTGGGCTGGATGACATGGAGTTTGTTATCAATTTCTGAGCTCCATGAGGTTTGCTAGCGGTCATGAACAAGGGAAGCGATAAGCGGTTTGATGTCAGAGAGGGTTTTGGGAAAAGGGGCAGGGAGAAGGTGGAGGGCAAGCTTAGCAGCTGCATCAGCCCTGTCATTACCGGGGATGCCAACATGGCTGGGTATCCAGAAGAAAAGAACACTTTTCCTGCAGAGGGTGGGAGAAAGGAGTTTCCGAGGAGGAGGTGGCATGTGAGGTTATCCCATTTAAGGTTGAGTAAAGAAGTAAGAACAGCCTTTGAGTCGGAGAAAATGGCAAAGTGGCTGAGCGGAGAGTGTTCAATAAAGTTGTGCCTGATCAAAATTTGATTATTTGTTTTAAACATGTGGGTGATCAAAGTCTGATTATTTTTGATATACACAAAACTTTGTTATATATAATCAGGAACATTGTTAAAGAAATTGTTTTTCTCTTCCTTCAGTCTTTGAAATTACCAGGAATGTCCTTTCCCCTCAGAATTTCAATTGGGGTGGGCTGGGAGAAGTATGGGGTTGGGGGAGGGGTGACAAATGAATAATATATAAACATGGTAGTTGAGGTGGGCTGGGGTTTGGGGTGGTATGTTGGTTGGGGTGGGTTCGATGGGGTGGATTTGGGTTGGGATGAAGGATGGGAGTGGGGAGGGGTGACAAATAAATAACATATAAACATGGTGTTTGGGGTGGTTTGGTGGTTGGGATGAATTGGTGGTTGGGGTCGTTTGGGGTTAGGGAGGCTTGGGGTTGGTCATGAAGAGCTTTGCAATGGTGTGATAATAACATATTGCGGTCCACTCACCTGGTAAATTAGGACTCTCAGTAGGAACCTTATCACATGTGGTTGGCTCAACATTAGATAGTTTCTCTTCTGAAACCTGTGAAAGAAAAGCAAGAGACAAAAGATTTTTTTATTGATATACTGTAAGCCTATATGATTGACTGATTGATGCATGCAGGCAGCATTACATAAATTACTTTATAATACTTAATAACCATTAAAACAGCAAAAGTATTTCAAAAAGTCTGTTAAAATCAACCAATTTAAAGCTTTTTGAAAAAAAAAATCCTTTAATAAGCAAATCTGTACCACAATGCACTTTAGACGATTTCCTCATGTAAATCCTGTTCCAAACTTGAAAACTAAGAATTTGAAATTACAATAATTTTATAAAAAAGAGTTATTTTACCCAGGAATATTCAATTCCAGCTCTATGAAGGAATGGTCTGTCAATCATTCAGTTAATTCACACATCATCTCAGGTATATGATACACAGCTATTTTTATCCCCAGTTTGAAAACAAACTTCTCCCACTAAGACATCAAACACAGATGAGTGATTTCAATCACAGCAGTGCCCTAATTACTCAGCACTGGCTTCTGTAATCTTATACACACAAATAACCTTAGGCTACTTGGCTGTGGTGTGCATGGGGTTGGCAGATAAACAATCATACTTTGGAGTGGAAACACAATACACTGAACAAGAAGTCGGGTTTGTAATTGTCATACCTGATTTTTCAGGATTAACTCAGGTGTCAGGTGCGGGTAGACTTAAAGAGAAACTTTTCGGCATGTACATTTTGAAAAACTCTTAATTACGTTCTCTGTTTTCCTATCTTAATACCTTTGTTGTGATTTTGCTCCAAAGTAACTTGGAATTGCCCAAAAAAAATAAAAAATGGGAAGGCCAAACATTTGGCACCACTGGTTTGGGTTGTGAATGATCAAAAGGACTTTAGCAGTAGTCCTAAAATGATGTGATTGTAGAAACAAAATAAGAGTAAAACACTCAGATATATTGGTCAACATAAAGTTTATCAGAGTTGAAATTATTTACAAAATTTCCCATGGGTCTGAATACAGGTGTCAAAAATCTTCCCAAGAAAAATCGAGACAGAAATGATATCAATGTAGTAAATACATCTTAGAACATGTATGCTTCCCTCTTTCACAATTCAATGTACTATTCAGACGTCGCACAATTTTTAGAGCAAATATCTACCACACATACTGTTGTTTGTTCAAGAAAAAAATGTCTTCCCAGAAATTAGCATCTCTGAGCTACGAAATAAGCCACACCCAGCGTAGCAACGTGGTAACTAAGTGGAGGCAAACAAACTTCAAATACACAATCATGCATTGACATTTAGATGTTCGCAAAGCCTGCCGCAAGCTTTGACCTCATTTATGGCACTTTTCCAGATCTTTCGAGTTTTTAGCAAAAATGGTAAACAAGATTCAGTTTGCTAACTAACCAAATTTAGTTTGCTAAGTGTTCTGGGTAACAGCAATCAGATTTACAAAGCCCTCGCGCAGCGGGTCCGTGAGCGCAATTTTTGTTCACCATTTTGTCGCCACTCAGTCTGTGTATGCAGAAAATTGTTTTGTACAGTAAGTTGCATTGACTAAAAGAGCACACGCCGTTAGCTAGCTGTACTGTACTGCATAGGATGTTTGCCCCACTCAGTTATGCAGATTTTGTTGCTAGGCAAATTCATGCGGTGATTGGTTGGAAAAGCTGTCAATCATCTAACTCAGACAACTTAATTGCCATCATTACAAATGCAAAGATCTATTCTATATTCCCTCTCATGAACCCCTTCAGATCTGAAACAAATCTTCGGTTCCGGCAGTTATAATCGCGGGGAAAAAAGGGAATTAACCTGTCTGAGTAAGACGATTGACAACTTTTCCAACCAATCACCGCATGAATTTGTCTAGCAACAAAATCTGCATAACTAAGTGGGGCAAACATCCTATGCGGCACTGGTACAGTACAACTAGCTAATGGTGCGTGCTCATGTAGTCAATGGAATGTACTGTAAAAAAACAAATTTCTGCACACACAAGACTGAGTGACAGCAAAATGGTAAACAAAAATTGCCCTTACGGTAGAAAGCTGTCGCGTCGTACAGTAAAAACCCATATCAAACGTCATCAGGATCAAATGGAAATCAAGAAAATGTCTTTTTATTTCCCGGCACATGTCTGTCTACTAGTGCAACCAATGGCACAAGAAGATACTGGCATAATTATCTTACAAAAATAATCTGATATAACTACATGTAAACGTATGTAAATCTAGTTCAGTGTACAACAGACCACAGTGTTCCTGCCATACAAAATGGCAATATAAACAAAGTCATGTGAGGCCATGTCGGCTGAAACACCCTCAGAGATGTCAACGGCTGTTTAAGAAACCAGTTGTGAAGTACTGGTAAATGAGGACCAACCAGGAATCGAACCCGGGACCTCTAGTTTTCCAAGCTGATACAATGGTCGTTAGACCACAGAGGTCTTCAGAAAGTGCCACTCTTTATGGAACAAGTTTTTGCTCAAGAAAGAATTGCAATGATATGTTCTCCTGTAGTTTGTTTGGCGACGTTTAACAATACCATGATAGCAAAGGTCAATTGAATCTTTCCAGGTTACAACATAGGCTACGCCCACCATAGCAACGCGGTAACTAGGTGAAACAAACAAACTTCAAATCCAAATCATGTATGACCAATGCATTGACATTTAGATATTCATTCAGCCTTCTGCATGTTTAATCCATTTATGGCACTTCTCCAGATCTTTCTAGTTTTTAGCAAAAGGAATAAACAAAATTCTGTTTGTTAACTGTTTTGGATAACAGGAATCAGATTAACAAAGCCCGTTAGTGGGCCCGTGAGTGCAAATTTGTTCACCATTTTGCTGTCATTCAGCCTATGTGTGCAGAAATTTGTTTTGTACAGTCTGTGCATTGACAAGATGAGCGTGTGCCGCTAGCTAGTGTAGCTGTACCAGTACCACGTAGGATGTTTGCCCCACTTAATTATGCAGATTGTATTGCTGGGCAAATTGGTGGGTGATTGCAAGTTGTCAATCACCAAACCCAGAGAGGTTAATTGTGCCCAAAAGATTAAATTATATAAGAGGTAGAAACCAAATTAGAGAATTAAAGAGATATTAGTGGAAAGGAGATTAAAGAGAGGAGATTAGAAGATAAAAGATCTTTTCAGAGATTTCTGACAATTCAAAATAGTACCATACCTCCTCTACTACCTCCATCTTCTCATCCTGTCCTTGAGTGCTGCTTGTTGATGCCTGGACTTCTTCCACCTGAACATCTGCATCCTCCGCCTCATCATCATCCTTCAGCTCAAACTGTGTCTTGTCTGTCTTCATTCGTAATTTCACTCTGTTGGCACAATTGTTTCAATTCATGAGTATACATAACGGGATACATATGGTAATATCAAAACCATTAAATTCTGTTGGACATGGTCATAATGAAAGAAAACAAAGGATGTAATTCAGGCATAAATATTTTGGAATTTCATCATCATCCTTCAGCTCAAACTATGTCTTGTCTATCTCCATTCGTAATTTCACTCTGTTGGTACAATTGTTTTAATTAATGAATATTCAGAAGGGAATACATATGGTAACATCAAAACCAATAAGTTCTGTCAAACATGATTACAGTATAGTGAAAGAAAACAATGGTTGTGAGGCATATTTTTGGAATTTTATCATCATCCTTCGCCTCAAACTGTGTCTCATCTGTCTCCAATCGTAATTTCACTCTTGTGGACAGAAAGTTTACATTGATGAATATTTATTATTAAATTGATTTAATGGCATATCCCAAAATCAAGGAACATTTGTTAACAAAAACGTTTGGGGAAAATCAATCAATCAATCAGTAAAATTTATAGAGCGCAAAAACCCACAATCATAGCCCCTTAAGAAAAGGCCAGTCATGGCTGTAGACTTCAGACTGAAGAAGCCCTATAAATAAGGACAGAATAAAGTCTCAATTGCAAATTAAAAAAATTCCATTTCGTTGCCATTTTACAATGATACGATTTGGTTTGGCCAAACAACTAAAGTGTTTCGGCACTAGAACAGGAAATACAATTTCACTCCAGATAGCGTCCTCAGACATTACTTCATATATAATCCACTTTCTGGCCACAGGCTCCATTGGTTCTATCAGAGAGATCTACTGGTTCTATGCAGTCTGATAAAGAATGTAATGTTTTGATGCATTAAAGTACGTCAAGATGTCCGCAGTCCTTGTACAAGTTAAAGAAAAAAAACCCCGCATACTTCTGCAGCATCTACCAATTGGGTTCCTTGTTTCGGTTCACGGGCCAGAAATAATCTTTATTCTAAAATGTTTTTTCTCACCTTTTTCTATAATGGCAGTGCCCAAGAAATACTGTGAATTGGACTGAATGTATTTTTTGTAAATTTTAACGTTTTTATTTTCTTCCGATTTCTACTTTGAAAAAATAATCACGCACTTATTAACTTTCACATTTTTCAAAATATATTAAAAACATTAGTTTTATTTACAAACGTTTGTAATTATTCTAAAATGTGCAGGTTTGTGTATCAAAGATGGTGGATTTTCAGCATGTATTCAGCAATACTATACCTGCCGTGTCCATAGGGCCACGACACAAGAACAATTTGCACTAAAGCGCTGTACAACTAAGAACAAACTGAGACAAGCATAGAAGGTGAATGAAAGTTTAAACAGAAATGATGGCAGAATATGAATTTGAAAAAGCTTTTACTAGGGCTGTCACGATTATCGTGATATCGTGATATTTGTTTTTTCCACGATTTTAAAAATACCCGCACCACCATATTGTGACATGATGAAATGACCATTCTTACAAAAAATGGTCCATCAATCTTTCTTGACACCCCCAATTTTCTCAAAATCAGGGGTAATCCACACCATTCAACCCGAGAGACTCATCACGATTTATTGACTAGCATCCAGCTATTGTTACACCATACACAACACAGGGGTAATCTATACCTTCTTAACTGATAACACCTTCATAGTCTATTCACAGTTCACTTGTTAGCAACCAGCTACTGTTACACTGTACACAATAGGTCATTCATCTGGGGGTCAAGCTACATAACTGCTGTTCAGTGATGTGCATCAGATTAGTCCTTGGCTGAGCCTGAATATAAATATACATTATATGCTTGGGAGGACTTTGTGCAAAACCCATGAATGATTGATGGACCATTTCTCCTAAAGATGGTTATTTCCTCATGGACCTCAAATCAACTGAGACAGGCATTGAAAGTAAAAGAAAGTCCATGCAGAAATGACAGTGAAAAAGAAGTAGAATAAGTTCTTACATGTGGAAAGGCTGGATCATTGAAGAGCAGGAGGATCAGGCAAACGTACATGCAAACAATAGAAAGAAAGCATCTTTGATTCAAGATTCTGTTTAATAATCATCAAAAAGAGTACTCAATTCTGCCATGGTTGTTAAATTGTGACAAAAAAATAAATAATAACTTTCAAGAGTATGGTTGCTTATAATACTAGAGACACATCTATGTGAAAAAGTACCAAACTCTGGTTCAACAATTTTCAATTTTTTTTAACAAATATTTTGCTTTTGAGGTAAAGCTGATAAAAGGTTCAAGAATTTGAAATATAAATGCAAAATTTAAGACGTTACCAAATCGTGACCAAAATTCCACAATTTTTGCTTCAAATTAATTCAGCTGTAGAATTCAGCTCTTATCATCATTTAAAACTTTTAATCTTAAATGTGATTTGGAATACAAGGAAGCGCAGAAATTCATACAGTGGGTTCAGCTTCAAACCGTTGTACAGTAAAAGATTTAACAGATCTGTTCCACTGATGACATCATAAATTTGCATACCGTATTTGCCATTATAAGTGCAATAGAAGTGCACCACTTTTTAGACCTAAAGTTTCTTCCTGATAAGCACCCATGCCCTAGCCACGTAGTGTGTGCTTTTCAAACTACATTGTGTGAACTGATTTGATCTACTAGCCCCACAATAGCCATCACAAAAAAACATTATGAGCGTCAGATGTAAAATAAGCGAATAATGAAGAAAAAAATCTTGAAATAAATTATGATATCAGTCAAAAATTGTTGGGTGGGCGCTTATTACAATAGGGGTGCTTAATACTGTACGTCAAATACAGTACTTTGTTGAAATATCAAGCCTGGAAAATGGAGAGAAAAAAATGCAACATAATCTGACACATGAAAACACACTCTTTGTGTAGTAATTACCATAGTGATAGCACCATCAGATCTACAAATATTTCATCCATATTTACAAAACATTTTAAAGTTTGTCGTTTTTATAAACACGGGTGATGATGCTGGGTACATGATGCATAAGGGTGTCGAGTATCCGACATGTTTAGTGCTGGGTACCCAACACATAAGGGTGCCTGGTACTCGACGAGTAAGGATGCCGGGTACATAACAGGTAAGGGTGCCGGGTACCTGATGCATAAGGGTGCCTGGTACCTGATGCATAAGGGTGCCTGATACCGGGACGAGTAAGGATGCCGGGTACCTGATGGGTAAGGATGCTGGGTATCCAACAGGTAAGGATGCCGGGTCCAACAGGTAAGGATGCCGGGTACCCCAGGAAAAAGGGTGCCAGGTACCCAGCCCTTAAGATGCCAGGTATCTGACGCATAAGGGTGCCAGGTACCTGACATGTAAGGGTGCTTGGTACCCTTCCTATTTTTTGGCCACATAAATTAACAAGAGACATATTACTCTATAGCAATGTTCATGCCAACTGGGAGAGTTGATGACGGAAATAATTTGATTGGTAGACTTCTTTCTTACCGTTGCAACGTCTCCAATCTTGATGTTCATTGGCTCCTCACTGAAGCCAAAGTTATCTTTCTTAGCAGCCTGAAAACCTGGGGGCTCATAGTCAGTTGGGGTGACTAGAAACCAAAGAAAAGTACGGGACTTAATGTTAATGATTAATTAACATCCACTGTTTAAATATAATATTCTAAAGATAAAAAACATTCTTTACAACAGCCATTAGGCCTAAAGGGCTGGTGCTAATCCCAAGTTTCAAATGGTGCGATTTGATGAAAGCACATGACTTCCCCTAGACGTGATGGGACACCATCACAGGTCAACTCATGACTAATTCTTCTCCTTAAAATTTTGTTCCAGCAAATCATAGCCACAAACTTAATGTAGCAAATAATGAGATCACCTATATCTTAATTAAGATAACCACTCAACCACACAATAAGGACTTCATCTATTGCTAATTTGATACTGAACACCAAACTTCCACAACAACCCAGGACCAGCAGGAGAACGAATACAATGGAGCCATTGATAAGGGAAATTTGATCCTAATTGCTTGTGGTTTTCAGAATAAAGAAAATAAAGAGGAAAAGTCTGACCCGACCTGCTTATATACCAGGTCGGGTCTGACTGTTTGAAACTTTATGGAGCACAAAAACTAATGTCCCCAGCAATGCTGGTACACATTTCACAGCTGAGTTGACTGGAGCAAGTAGAGTGTAAAGTGTCTTGCTTAAGTACATAATGCAGCACTTGCGGTGGGATTCAACCTGGTTTTATTTTGATATGCGGTGCAGAAATCGTGAGAAAAGCAAACTAGCATTAGGAATTTTTGGCCCTTAGACCCCTCCAACCCGATACCCCAATTTTCTCAAAATCAGGGGTAATCCACACCATTCAACCCGAAAGACTCTTCACAATTCATTGACTAGCATCCAGCTATTGTTACACCATACACAACACAGGGGTAATTTATACCTTCTTAACTGACAACATCTTCATAGTCTATTCACAGTTCACTTCTTTACACTGTACACAATAGGTCATACATCTTGGGCTCAAGCCACATAGCTGCTGTTCAGTAATGCAAATCAGATTGGTGCTTGGCGGAGCCTAAATAGAAATATACATTATATGCTTCGGAAAACTTTGTAAAAAAACCCATGAATGATTAATGGACCATTCCTCGTATGGATGGTTATTTCATCATGGCAATGAAGTTGTGTTTGAGGGGCGGATTCTGATATGACACCACGATTGATAGGGTCTTTACATATAATGATAGATTTACAGAAGAAAACGGAGAGCCATTCTTGACATCATATTACATATATTTGCAAAATCAACTTTGTAAGTAATGAGGTACATGACTTGTCCTTCTCCTTGAAAATTTGTTCCAGCAAATCATGACCACAAACTTACTGTAGCAAATAGTGAGACCACTTTATCTTAATTAAAATAACCACACAATAAGGACTTCATCCATTGCTAGTATGATACTCAGCACCAACTTCCACAACAACTGAGGTTTTCAGAATTAGGAAAATAAAGAAGAAAAGTATGACCCAACCTGGTTATTTACCAGGTTGGGTGTGACTGTTTGAAACTTTAAGGAGCAGAACAACTAATGTAAAAGTTAGTTTGTTTGTTTGATGAGGGCTTAACGGCACCACGACAGCGAGGGTGAAATTGTGCCTGAGAGGTTAGATCATTCCAGAGATAGAAAGGAAGAAAACAGGGAAATTGAAAGAAACAAGTGAACTAAAATCCAGAAAGCTGTGATCGAGAGAGGTGTATGGGTGAAAAAAACAAAGTAGAGAGAGGGGGGTGGGAAAGGACTAAATATGGTTGTAGAGGGAAGCATGATGAAGGAAGGAGGTAAAAGGGGCAGGGCTTACCATCGTCATAATAGAGAAGCTTCATAGTCATCATGACATCATCAGGGAGGAGCTTCAGTGATTGGGTAAGAACAACAATGGTCCGCAGGAGGTGAAGAGTTGCTTTTCGCGTCTCTGCTTCGGTCTTAGCACCAGCAATTTTCTTTTCGTTTCTACAAGAGGGGATATTTGCTATTTTTAGTAAAAATATGACATCCATTTGCATCATAGGGCATTAAGCGAAATAAAATGGCGACATTGAAAATCTTCCTCACTGTATCCTAATTTGTGAGTTTCTGCACTTAATTTTTTTCTTTTAAATTTTCACATTTTACTACAAGCAGATATGTGAGTGATGATTTATAAAAGTGGCTGAAATTAATCAATTTTCTTATCAAAATAGCTAGCTAAGTGTTGTCAATTATGCAGAAAATAGGTGAAACTAGTAGTGGGGCGGATATGTAACAATTTTTACTTAAAGTGTGCACTTCTGGATAGAAGCATGAAAATTTGCACAAAGGGGTTTTTGAAATTTCAAAATGGCCGCCATAAACACGTTTTTGCCCATAAATCAGATGTTAGTTCCGCGATTAACATGATCTTGGTGTCTATACCTATGTTCTTGAGGTCAAGAAATCCAATAAAACATATGCCGAAACATCATGAGATACATCTTCCCCCAAAAAAAATTCAAAATTCAAAATGGCCGCCACAAGAAAGCTTTTTTACCATAAAACGGATCTAAGTGCCCAAATAGCTATAATCTTGGTCTCTAGACATATGTTTTTGAGGTCAATGTACCCAATGAAACCCACGTAAACTATCATTACATCTTCCCACGAAAAACCTAGAATTCAAAATGGCCGTCGCAAATCCATTGTTGGCCATAAAATGGCTATCCAGCCATCATTTATTGGTATCTATACCTGTTTTATGTCAAGGAACCCAATAGAAAACATGAAATATCATGACGTACATTATATTGTGAATAGTAAAACAGATACAATCAAAATGCCCTCACAAAACAAGTTTTTGACCAAAAACCTGCCCCAATCACCGTGATCTTACTATCTATACCAAGTCGGTAGAATACATATGAAATATTATGGTGAAAAGTTGAAAACAATTCCATATAATAGCATTTATTTGTCAGATCAAAGTATATCACAATTGAGCATGGTATACCTTTTTCAGGTAAAGCAGTCAAATAGTGTGTATTACATTATGTTAAAAATGATTACATGATCGCTGTCAGTATCTCATATGTTCAGATTTGCTTTATTCTCTGCTACACTGTCCGGAACAGAAGCACAACTGTGTACACTTGAGATTTGCGAGACACACTTGCATCTTTTGTACAAGACTTTTTGCATCCACATTTCAGCAGTTCCTGACAAGCTTTGGCTGCCTCTGGAAGAGTGGTCCAGCATGGAGTCCATGGGGAATCACCTCTTACTCTCTCCCAGCCCCATAAATCTGGCGATGGAACTTCAGGGTCTCCTATAAGTGACTGTCCCCAGATGTGCCCTGCCTGATAAACAGCCCTTTTCACATGCTGTTCCAGGGCATGTAACGTTGGAGGAATGTTTTCCATCTTACGGTTTTGAGTGAACAAGTGCTTCCTGGCTTCATTCACTTGGTTGAGTGATGATGTTCGCTGATACAAGAGAACAACATATCTCTCTATTTGCTCCAAGTCGCTGGGGGAAACCTGGCATGGAGCATGGGATAAGCGAGCAAAAGTTGGTTTGAGATGAAGCATACTGCACTATACAGCCCAAGCGGTTCTCTTTCCAATTCCATGAAAGGCAGAGACAGTATCACATCCTAATATTGCGTGCAAGAATAGTAAACCCCATGATGCGTCATTGCCTAATTCCGCTGCAATTAGGTGGCATGGGATGTAACGTAGTCTACCACCATGACCAAATGCTATCCATATTTCACAGTCCTGTAAAACGCTGGTTACTGCAAGCGCAATAACTACCACATCAGTATCTGTTGCGTGTATCATCAGCTTGGTAAATCCATGATGGAACGCATGGGAAGCATGAAAAAGAAGCCGTGTGTCCGCTTTTTCGTGAGTGCAGGACAAGCTTGAAAGGTCAATCATGGGAGATGATACAACATTCTGGCCATGTGTGGAGATCACTTGCTTCTCTGGGGGAGGTTGAAACTCTTGCATTGCATTGGCTAGAAGTCGGAACAGGCTGTCTTTGTTTCCATCACAGCGAAGGAAGTTCTTCCAGTTAACAGGAATATTGGTGTTGTTGTCCACCCGGAGATGATTACCAGATCCACGGCTCTGTCGTGTTTGTGTCTTTAGGCTGTCCTCCCTGTAGACACCCCAGACAACATCTACACGAACAACGTTTGTAACATGTGTTCTATGTAAGGCAAGAACACCAGTTGTGAATAGTCCTGGAATGTTTTGACAGAAAGTTTGGACTTCTTTGGATCAAGCATGTGCACAAGGGCAGCACCGTCAACAATTTTGACGTCAACTTTTGGAACAGATTCTGGTTGTGGTACCATTGTCTTTAGGCATCCCATCAAGTCAGATTTGCATGTTTGATGCATAATACCATTTGATGCCAATGATGGAGGCCAGGCATGATTTTCATGGCTGAAGAAGGCATCCATATCGCTCTCTCTAGCTTGACACGATATATACATCCGTGAAAAGAGACAAACATCACTATGCAGCTTGGAAATCTTGGAAGCGGACTTCGCAGGTTTCTTTCGTGAACTAGAATTTAACAAAGGCAGATTGTTCTTATGTATGGTGTCTTTGTCTTTGAATGCAGTGATTGTGCCATTGATATGCTCGGCAACAGATTTCTTGTACTGTGTTTTGCCTATGTCTTCTGCGGACCTTATAGCATTTACCACACTATCAGACATTATCACTTTGGTGTCAAATGCGTAGAGGTCTGTGCTTGTATCAGCAAAGGGGTTGCCAATTCATCCATTACATCAGTGACACTCTTAACGTGAGATAAGAAAGTCTTCTGTACACTTGGTATTTGTTCATGGTGGCGTTCTGTGTCCTTCTTTCCCCTAGCATGTTTGTCATCATACTCCATTAGAAGTCTAGCTGTTTCTGAACCTGCCACCATCCACCTTGCTAGTGCTGCTTCATTTTCAGTGATACCTATTATGCCCCCATCTCCCTTCACCATTGCATTCAGCTGTTCATGAACTTGATCATGGGCTGGTGCTGAGAATTTGTGCATAGTTTTCTGTGTCACAAAGTTGCCTTTGAGGAACTCTGCATGTGTGGTAGGGCAGTTAATCTCAAGGGATTGTACGTCTCTCACATGAACGGTCATCCAGCGAGCATAGTGGTAGTGGTCAAGAGCGAACATCCATGGAATAATCTTTCCAAGTGACTGCACGTAGGCAACATATCTTTGCTCACGCTGTGATCTAAGGAACTGTAGGAAGAGAAGTTCCAACTGCCAGCCTTTGTACCAGTAATCGAACTGAGGATGCTTTGAAGCCATCTGTTTACACCACTCATCATAGTGTATTTGTTCATCATCTGATGTGTTGATTTGATACTCAGCATATGACCTGTGAAGGAGAATGTACAGAGCCGCTCGCGGTTACTTGATGTGCCCACTGACCTCTGGATGTGTGTGAACCTTTCTGCAGACCAGCTGCACGTCCTCAGTTGTAACATTGGCGAAGTCATAACATAGGTCCAACCACTACCATCAAGCCAGTCGCCAATTACTTTCAACATGGCCATTTCTATATGGAGACCCCCCATCAGTACAACGTAATGTGTTTCACAATACTCTTCTGGCCATTTCCACTAAATTCGTTTTGCAATTGCATATAATGGCTGATCGACAGTGAGCAGTGGTATCTGGCCTGGGTTGACACGAACCGTGATCTGTTTGATGATATTCATCCCATGCTTGACCATAGCGGGTGAATGTGCTTGATCTCGAAATAATGGTAAGAGAGAGATAATTGCAGATGTCTTGGGTAGAGGCACCTGTAAGCTGGTAAATGATTTTCATGTTCTCATGCAAAATTGTTTGTCCTGATTCTCATAATTGTTTTTCATGCTCTAATGAGAACTTTTCTTTTCTCATGAGATTCTCATATAAGTTTGTGGCGGCCATTTTGAACTGAATTTTCAATTTTTTGGCAAGAAGATGGATCCTATGATGTTTCGCATGAGTTTTATTGGATTTCTTGACCTCAAGAACATAGGTACAGACACAAAGATCATGGCAATCGGGGCACTAACAGCTGATTTATGGGCAAAAACGTGTTTGTGGTGGCCATTTTGAATTTTCGACGGGAAGGGTTGGAGTGACATCGTGGTTCCCGCAATTTTTGAAATCAGCATATTCAAAAACCCCTTTGTGCAAATTTTCACGCTTCTATCCAGAAGTGCACACCTCAGTCACATATCCGCCCCACTATAGCTTGAAAAATAGCTGCAATCAGCTAAATAGCTGAAGTCTCACATGCTGATAATTGATCAATCTTCTTATCAAAATAGCTAAGTATTGTCAATTGTGCAGAACCTATGTGAAATTTAGTTTAGAAAATAGCTGAAATCAGCTAAATAGCTGAAATCAGCTAAATAGCTGAAGTCTCACATGCTAAAATTGATCAATTTTCTTATCAAAATAGTTCAGTATTGTCAATTATGCAGAACATAGGTGAAATTAGCTTGAAAAATAGCTGAAATCAGCTAAATAGCCGAAGTCTCACATGCTGAAATTGATCAATTTTCTCATCAGAATAGCTAAGTATTGTTAATTGTGCAGAACATAGGTGAAATTGGCTTGGAAAGTAGCTGAAATCAGCTAAAGTCTCACATGATGAAATTGATCAATGTTCTTATCAAAATACATGTAGCTAAGTATTGTCAATTGTGCAGCACATAGGTAAAATTAGCTTGGAAAATAGCTGAAATTAGCTGAATAGCTAGCTAAAGTCTTACATGCTTGTTAACAAGTCTCTAAATATCTTTAGAGTTGTATCAGACATTTTACAACAAAATAAGCTCAAGGTTACTACCTCACCCAGTAACTCTAAAAACATATGAAATCACTAAATGAAACACATCTTTTTGTTATATCCATTAATCACAATGAAATCACAAGACCCAAGACTTACCTATGGCAATGAATGATAACCAGAACCAAAAGATTTTGTGATTCCGATGCTTTTTCTTCATGAGCTGATTGATTTGCAAAATTTGTATTACCTGTCACATCATTGCATATCATGAAATATTTTTTCCAGGATAATTTCTTAATTTTCAAGGACTTAAATTAAGGAAGAAAATACAAAGAATGACATTGAGTTGTCTACCATGATGAATCACAATTCCATACATCATGGGCATAATCACAATCTGACTTCCTCTTCAATGTATTGCATTTTCCTTCAAACAATGATTGTTTATATTCCATTTTCATGCACACACAGTCAAGAAGCCTAAGGTTATTTGTGTGTATAAGATTACAGAAGCCAGTGCAAGTAATCAGGGCACTTTTGTGATTAAAATCACTCATCCGTGTTAGGTGTCTTACTGGAAGAAATGTAATTCCACATGTAATTCCATACATCACAAATATTGAATTTGTTAAAAATTCCTCAAAGTTAAAGAGAACTTAAGATTATCCTATTTTTTTTTTTTTATAAAAAGATTTACACAAATTTCTATTCTGAGCAGTTAAAGAAATTTTTTTAGCTGTCTAGATATCTTCATGAAGCAATATCTTTCCATAGGAGAAATGGTCTGTCAATCATTCACAGTTAATGCACACATCACCTCCAGCATATAATACACAACTATTTTTAAAACCAGTTTGAAAACAAAGTTCTTCCATTAAGACACTTAACACGGATGAGTGATTTCAATCACAAAAGTGCCCTGATTACTCAGCACTGGCTTCTGTAATCTTATACACACAAATAATCTTAGGCTACTTGACTGTAGTGTGCATGAAAATGGCATAAACAATCATTGTTTGGAGTGGAAACACAATACATTGAACAGGAAGTCTGTTGGTAATTACCACACCTGAGTTTTCAGGATTAACTCAGGTGTCGGGTGCGGATATGTTTGAAAGAAATGTTTAGGCATGTTTAATGTGCATATTGTAAAGAATAGCAACTAATTGTTACACTAACCTGTACACATCTATAGCAGCCTCATCACCAATATAACTGAACTTAAATGTGTAGGACTCGATGACAGTCTGAAACAAAGAAATTGAAAGAAGTCAGTTAGTGGGAAGACATGTCTAAAGTTAATGATAAAGAAAAAAAAAGTTATCAAACAAAAAGTGAATAACCACCCATGAGATACCCACAAGACCCACGGGGAGTACCTAAAAAGACCCATGGAATACCCCCATAAGATCCAGATAACCCAACACCCATGGAATATACACAAGATCTATGAGGCCCCCTGCAAGATCCAAGAAATACCCCACAAGATCCAGGAAATACCACACAAGATCCAGAAAATACTCCACAATATATCCTAAGACACTACACAAGACCTATGAGGCCACCTGCAAGATCCAAGAAATACCCCACAAGATCCAGGAAATACCCCACAATATATCCAAAGATACTACACAAGACCTATGAGGTCCCTGCAAGATCCAAGAAATACCCCACAAGATCCATGAAATACCCCACAATATATCCAAAGATACTACACAAGACCTATGAGGTCCCTGCAAGATCCAAGAAATACCCCACAAGATCCATGAAATACCCCACAATATATCCAAAGATACTACACAAGACCTATCAGGTCCCTGCAAGATCCAAGAAATACCCCACAAGATCCAGGAAATACCCCACAATATATCCAAAGATACTACACAAGACCTATGAGGTCCCTTCAAGATCCAAGAAATACCCCACAAGATCCAGGAAATACCCCACAAGATCCAGAAAATACTCCACAATATATCCTAAGACACCACACAAGACCTATGAGGCCACCTGCAAGATCCAAGAAATACCCCACAAGATCCAGGAAATACCCCACAATATATCCAAAGATACTACACAAGACCTATGAGGTCCCTGCAAGATCAAGAAATACCCATAAGATCCATGAAATACCCCACAATATATCCAAAGATACTACACAAGACCTATGAGGTCCCTTCAAGATCCAAGAAATACCCCACAAGATCCAACAATATATCCAAAGATACTACACAAGACCAAGATCCATCCAAGAAATACCCCACAAGATCCATGAAATACAATATATCCAAAGAAACTACACAAGACCTAGGTCCCTGCAAGATCCCCCTGCAAGATCCATGAAATACCCTACAATATATCCATACCACACAAGAAGAGATACTGCAAGATCCACACAAGACATGAAATACCCAACAAGATCCATGAAATACCCTTCAAGATCCAAGAAATACCCCACAAGATCCATAAAATACCCCACAAGATCCATGAAATACCCCACAATAAACCCAAAGATACCACCCATAAGATTGTTTGTTAAAAATCCTTTCCAATGATACCAGTCTAAATTTGTTTTCTTTTTCAAAGCAAAACATGCAAAAAACAATGAAAATAAACAATTAATAATCAGCACTCTAATTACTCACGGAAAAACAAAACTACCCATCCAGCTCGGTGTTCAAACCTGGGTCATTCAGGTGAACATCCCAAACACTAACCACTGCACTAGACTAGTGTGTGGATTTAATTTTAATTTTGCTTTGAAGAAAGAGGGGGTCCAGCTGCTCTTTGTGTTTTCAATTGAAATAAGGTGAAATGGCTTTCTAACGGTATATTTCGCGAAGGAGAGTTATATCGCGATCAGAAACTACAATTTTTCCAAATTTTGGTCTCAAAAAGGCTACAAATCATTCAAATTTTCACAACTTTTGCCAAAACATGATGAAAATCTGTTGCAATGGTTTTTAGTACAAAATCCTCAAAGCCTACAATGTTGAACGAAAACATCACTTAAAATCACTCATCAATAAACAAACAAACTTTCACTGTTAAATACCATGCTATTTGTAAATTTTACTTCAAGCCAAGACACATTGACCACTGGAATACTTTTGTCTTTGTGTTGAGTGTGAAAGTCAGTACAGCTGCAGTTAAATCTGTTTACTATCAATGTCAGATTATGACCATGAAAAGTGAAGTGAAGTTTGTGGAAATCTATGGTGTAATTGCTAATTGCTTGTGCTGGATTGTGGTTTATGATGTGAGCAATACAAAAAATATAGACCCTGACAAATTTTACTTTTGTTAGGGCTTAAGACACACAATGTATTGCAAGGTTTACAGACTAAATGAAAAGATATTGATGATATGGGCTCAAAATTTGACTGGAATTGGATGCATTGATGTCTTTGACAGTTGTAGATGGCTTTTCAGGCAAAAGCTAGGTCTGGAAGTATGGCAAGTAAGTCTTTGAAGAGGAAAAAATCATTTGTGCATTATATTTTGTGCATTTTTTTAAGTTTCTCTATTTCAACTGATCTTTTTTAAATCTTTAACATAACCCCCATCAAAAAGTTACATTTTCTGAAAGAACTATTCAAGCTCTTTTTTCATTGATACAGTATCACAGCTGTGGGCCTATTTGACAAAGTAAAATAATTTTTGAAAAGAAAAAAATGTCCAATTGGTCAACTGCGTGGGAGTCAAAGGGTTAGAGTGTTGCAAACTGGTACTTACATCGGGTCATCAGGGTCCACATAGATCTGACAAAAAAGAACATGAAGAATAAAATGAATATCACAATACTGATTAATGAATACACCATTAGTATGAGGCACTGCTTAAAAATTTGGCCTGCAAATTTGAAGCAACAAATTAATCACATCATTCCACAAGAGTAACTTTGCATCATAACATTGAGATATAAATAGTTCTATGCTCATAGTTCATTTCACCTTTCCCCAGCAGCAAAAACAAACAATGCCAGCATTGATTACAGTTACTACTTTTATTACAAAGGATTGCCATTATATTCAGATGTGTCACTAAAAACACCATGTAACACCAGTGGGAGTAGGTGTTATCTTGAAGGAGCATTGGAGAGGTGAAACTGTATACAGTTTTGTGGTTTGGCAAACAAAGAAATATATAACTTTTTCTTCGACCGGCCCTGCTCCATTAGAGAGCTGGTAGAGATGTTCCTGATTTTAAGCAGAGCCATTTCTAATGCCAAATATTGATTGCAAATGCAAGTAAAAAACATAATCCCAATAAAATATAAAAGGATGTGATGTCTAATTTTAATCACTTCTACACAAGTCTGATTTTTGAGCACCTCAGTATTTTATTTTAATTACTGTCCTCTTTCTTAAAGTTGATCATACGGGACCACCAATTTTACCTTGAATCACCTTATCAAAGAAAGCTTTCAACTCTAAGCAGTAGAGAGTATTCGAATTGTGCAAAAGTACATTCAAAGTTTGTATATTTCTTAGCATGATGCATTAAGAGAAAAATATCATCAACTAGAACAGTAAATACCATCATGCTTCACATGCCCATGCAAATTGACACCCATATCATATGACCCGGCCAAATATAAAATGGCATCTCACACTTTGTAAGTCCCACATGGCATCCCACCTAATGACATCCCATCCCATCCCTTGTCCCACATGGCATTCCAACATATCTCCCATATGGTATCCCACCCCATGTCCCACATATGACATCCCATCCCTTGTCTCATATGTAGAATTCCACCATACGTCCCACATGGCATCCCATCCTATGAACCACATGGCATCCCACCCTATATCCCACATGGATCCCATTTCATGTCCTAAATGACATCCCACCCCATGTCCCACATGACATCCCATCCCATGCCTTGTCCCACATTGTATTCTACCATATCTCCCACATGGCATTTCACCATACCTCCCACATAAAATTCCAACATACAGTATTTCTCACATGGTATTCCACCATACATCCCACATGGCATTCCATCATGTCCCACATGGCATCCCACCCTATGACCCACAAGGCATCCCACCCTATGTATCACATGGATCCCATCCTACATGTATGTCCCACTTTAATCCAACCATATGTACCACATGACATTCCTCCCTATATCCCACATGGCATCTCTCCCTGGCCCTATGGCATCCCACCTTAGTCCCGCATCAGCGGCTTCCTACATGGCATCCCACCTTATGTGCCACATTGGATCCCACCATATTCCACATAGTATCCCTCCCAATGCCCCAATGACATGTCCCACACAGCATCACATCCCATGTCCCTTGGCCTTGATCCTACCCTATATCCCACATAGCCTCCTACCCCATGTCACACATGACATCCCAACCTATGTCACACTCTGCGTTACTTGTGGCATCCAAGCACATGTCCCACGTGGCTTTCCACTGTTCCACTTGGCATTCCAACCTGTTCCAAATGGCATCCCACCCCATGTCCCACATGGCATCCCACCCCATGTGCCACATGACATACTATAGGCGCCATAAGAAGTCTCATCCTAGCTGTCAGTCCCTGATTGAACATACTATGTAAGAAAGTGTCAGTTCATATAATAACTTATAGGCAAATGGCTTGTTGAAATGGAGTGGGACCCCATGTCCCACATGACATCCCATCCCATGGCATTTCACCCTATGTCCCACAAGGCATTCCACCCTGTTCTACATGACATCCCAGCCCATGTCCCACATGGCATGCCATCCCATGTCCCACATGGCATCCCACCCCATGTCACACATGACATCCCATAGCCTCCATAAAGTCTCATCCTAGCTATTAGTCCCTGAATGAGCATATACTATGTATGAAAGTGTCAGTTCATATAATAACTTAGATGCAAATGACTTGTTTAATAAGAAAAAAGTGTCAAATAATTATGCCTGATATAGCTCTTGGTGTATACCACATGGTATATATTATATCATATTTCCCGCATGGCCCCCATCCATGTCCCACATGGCATCCCTCCCTATGTCCATATGCAAGTCACATCATGTCACACTCCCTGACTGAGCATAATAAATAAAAAAGCCTGGTCAGTTCATATACTGTAGCAACTTTATGCAAATGAACACAATAAGAGTTTAATGCCTGATACAACTGTTGGTACCCAAACATTTTGAGGAATTTTAGGGATTTTAAATCTCCAGTGCTATGAGAGAGAGGTTCGAGGATCTCTGAAGATTATTGGAAATTTATATCATTTTACAGTTATCTTCTACGGAAATATCAAATGTTTTGTAGACACTTTAAGGAAACTCGTCAATCTGTCTTAAGTGTCTCTGAAAAACTTTAAAATTTTGTAAGGAAATTCTAACCTTCCATAAGGATATCTGAAGAAACTTATACATTTTTCTGAGAAACTCTGAAGAAACTTTAACATTTTCTTAGGAACTCTCAAAAAACTTTTATTTCTGAGGAAATCTCAGGAAAAACTGTGGCCAGCCAGATGGACGGACGAAATCGCCATTACATAGGTTCGCATTATGCTTCGCATGCGCACTAAAAATGAAGAAGATACCCATTTCTGTTTGATGCTGACTAGCGAATGGTCAAGTTCAGAAACTATATGTCACGACCAATTGTTCTTTTTGTTTTGGAATATTAACACAAAATGAAGGACATATTTTTTAATTTTACTAAGTGCATAGGTGCGCCTTTCCATTAACAATTTGTATGCAATGAAACTGAACGTTATATATCAAGTCCTAGACATTCAAAGCCCTGTAGATTTAATGGCCAATATGATTTTGCTGGTAGGTGGATAGGAAAATTTACATCCATTTCTCAACAGCTAAGATCATAGGTTATATATAGAGGTCCACCGCAGTGTGATAAACCTGTTGGGAAAGAAGAACCACCGGGTATCAGGCACAGGACCATTAATTTTCCAAGCTGATGTTATGACCACTTGACCACAGAAGTCTGATTTTGAAGACTCAAAACGCTTTAGTATGCCCAATCTAATTTAGCATGATAGTACGTTTCTTTGAATTTATAATTTTAAAATGAGCTAAACTGTATGCAATTATTCATACAGTAAAAGAAAATCCATTCTTTACAACACTTTTTAACTTACCCCGATGACTAGCGCCCTCAGCTAAGAAAGAAAATTGAGAAGAAAACAATAATTAGTTTGTTAAAGATATCCTTTGGCATATTTCCACTTTAAAATGAATTTTTGCTGTGCTTGCCAGCCTGACTAATGTTAAGCTTTCAATTACCAACAATTATCAATAATTGTCTACAATTTCCAACCAACACAAGAAAATCCCCCTTCAAGCCTTACTCTACCACGCAGCGATATTATAGCTGTTTTGGGTTTCCCATCTTTGACTCCGCCTCCCAAGCGCATTTTCAAAAGAGGCTGGATAGAGTAAGGGTTACTGAACCCGTGACAAGTGTGCCAACTCAAAAATATATGCAGCATGATCCCAGTGGGCGGCCCAGCGGGTCACTGAAGCGGAACGAGCCCAACTCTGCTGCTTGGAAGACAGAGACAACCCTTCAATAATCAGCCCTTGATTAACCCTTACTCTACCATGCAGCAATGTTATCCGCTTTCGGTTCCCTATCTTTGACTCCGCCTCACGAGCCCATTTTCAAAAAAGTGCTGGTAGAGTAAAGATTAATGAACCCGCGACAAGTGTGCAAAGTCAAAAAATATATGCAGCGTGATCCCAGTGGGCGGCCCAGCTGGTAACTGAAAGCGGAATGAGCCCAACTCTGCTGCTTGGAGACAATAATCAGCCCTTGATTAACCCTTACTCTACCATGCGGCGATATTATCGCCGTTTTGGGTTCCTCATCTTTGACTCCGTTTCCAGAGTGCATTTTCAAAAAAGTGCTGGTAGAGTAATGGCTAATGCCATGCCACTTTTGGCTGATAAAAAGTGTTAATAATAAGTAAGAGGAATTAGAGATTCCCCCACTTTGATTGAAATTACCTCTGCAATAAAGAACAAAAGGGTGAGGGTGCTTATTTTAGTACATAAAATAAAGCAACTATGGATTAAATTGTGGTACATCCTCCTCAAAAGTTTAATTTCAATAGAATAAGAAAAAAAAGAGATGGCTAAAAGTTTCTGTAAGCCATCTTAAAATAGTGTTTGCTTGCTGTAACACACACCTTGCTCAAAAATATTGGGTCGGAAGGTAGGCGTTTTACTCAAATGAAAGATTTCTTCCCCCAAAAAAAACATTTAAGACCTAAGGAATATAATATTTGAGGAGGTTAGTATTTTGTTGCATAATAAACAATTTTATGAAGCATGGCATAATACTTTATATTTCTTTCCTAAATTTAAAAATGATGAGATACTTAAACAAGTACAGTACTTTAAAGTTTAGAGCATACCAGGCTGTCACAGTATCATCCATCTGCCTATCCATATCCCCACAGCTATGTGTGATGATATCGCTATATCACAAATAATTTATAATAGCTATCATGTGAAACCTTATTAAGATTATTATTACAACAAATGCATCTTCTTTTTTTTTTGAGAAAAATTTGCTTGAAAAAGGGTAAAATTCAAAAATTGCTGAAAAATAGGCAATTTGTTTTTTTTTTTTAAATCTTACAATAATTTCAAGATAACATTTTTCTTCAAAATCAAACATGCAAATCCTAAGACATGATATCATTGATTTCTGGTCTAATGTTTGTTTTGAAGAAATTTCATGAATTTTTGTCATTTTTGACCCTTTTTTTCTTCAAAAGATCGTGTACCAAAATCCATACATCGCACATGCTTCCTTGAACCGCCGTTCGAAACAGCTTGCAATTTCCTTTCATTTGATATATAAATACAGCCATACCCATCTCTATTTGGACCCTTTCCTATATTAATTAAATTTTACCACATCAGTTTCAATGATCTTGTAGTGTAGATGATATAAACGCTAGCATGCGAGCGCACCAGGTTCGAATCCCATCGTGACTACTGCATTATAATTTTTCTGCTGCAGTTTTCAGGGGTCATTTGACTAAAATCATTTTTGGTTTTCATCTTTCCTTTTTTCTAAAACTTCTAGATTAGCATCATTGGAAAGAAAATTGTATAACGAATGTAAATATGCAACACAAATCTCCGTTTTCAATAATGACAAGAAGTTATACTTGTGCAAAGATTGGCCATTTGTTGACCAAATTTAGCCCAAAATAGCTTAATTTGCATATTTTTGTCCAATATTTTCAAATTTGACTTTCATTACTCAAAAAGATAAATATCTTAGCTTCCAATCCAACCAAACTAGTAATGAAAGAAAATGAAAAGAATGTTGTCAAAAATGCATATAAAAAAAAAGTTACGAAAATTGGGCTCGCATTTTTGAAAACCTTGGTAGAGTAAGTGTTACTGGGAAATAAATTATACAGATTTAAAAAATAAGTTACAAATCTTGAATTCCCAGTGAAATTGTTCATAAGATAATGTCATCAAATCAGTTGCATTGTCGAGTAGCCTTACATATTAGACTATATCACGATTATTGTCTAGAGCCTCAAATAAGTTAAAAATCTTGAATTCCCAGTGAAAGTTCATAAGATAACATATCAGTAATATTGTAAATACTTACATATTTCTTGTCTAGAGCCTCAAAGCATCCTTTCATCCATTTGATCACTTGGCACGCTCCGGGACATGCGCTGTCATCGCGGAGGATTTTCAAATTCAAATCTGTGGAAAAGAACACAAATGCAAAGCCCTCAAATGTGTGTACAATAAGATTGATGCTTCATTAAAAGAAATCTTTTCACAACTTCAAACTTCTTTTCCAATTTGATCCATCCTTTCCATAATTTAAACAAGGGTCGTCATCTCCCCATGACTAGGCACCTACCCATGTTAAAAGAGATCTTTCCACAACTTAAAACTTCTTTTCCAATTTGATCCATCCTTTCCATAATCTAAACTAGGGTTCAAAGATTCACTCATCCATCTGCCCATGGCTAGGCACCTACCCATGTTAAAAGAAATCTTTCCATAACTTAAAACTTCTTTTCCAATTTGATCCATCCTTTCCATAATTTAAACTAGGGTTCAAAGATTCACTCATCCATCTGCCCATGATGCACTAGGCACCTACCCATGTTAAAAGAAATCTTTCCACAACTTAAAAACTTCTTTTCCAATTTAATCCATCTTTCCATAATTTAAACAAGGGTTCAAAGATTCACTCGTCATCATCCCCATGACTAGGCACCTACCCATGTTAAAAGAGATCATTCCACAACTTGAGACTTCTTTTCCAATTTGATCCATCCTTTCCATAATTTAAACAAGGGTTTAAAGACTTACTTGTCCATCTGCCCATGACTAGGCACCTACAAATGTTAAAAGAAATCTTTCCACAACTTCAAACTTCTTTTCCAATTTAATCCATCTTTTCCATAATTTAAACAAGGGTTCAAAGATTCACTCGTCATCTCCCCATGACTAGGACCTACCCATGTTAAAAGAAATCTTTCCACAACTTCAAACTTCTTTTCCAATTGGATCCATCCTTTCCATAATTTAAACAAGGGTTCAAAGATTCATTTGTCCATCTGCCCATGACTAGGCACCTACCCATGTTAAAAGAAATCTTTCCACAACTTCAAACTTCTTTTCCAATTGGATCCATCCTTTCCATAATCTAAACTAGGGATCAAAGATTCACTCATCCATCTGCCCATGGCTAGGCACCTACCCATGTTAAAAGAAATCTTTCCATAACTTAAAACTTCTTTTCCAATTTGATCCATCCTTTCCATAATTTAAACTAGGGTTCGGAGATTCACTCATCCATCTGCCCATGACTAGGCACCTACCCATGTTAAAAGAAATCTTTCCACAACTTAAAAAACTTCTTTTCCAATTTAATCCATCTTTTCCATAATTTAAACAAGGGTTCAAAGATTCACTCGTCATCTCCCCATGACTAGGCACCTACCCATGTTAAAAGAGATCATTCCACAACTTGAGACTTCTTTTCCAATTTGATCCATCCTTTCCATAATTTAAACAAGGGTTTAAAGACTTACTTGTCCATCTGACCATGACTAGGCACCTACAAATGTTAAAAGAAATCTTTCCACAACTTCAAACTTCTTTTCCAATTTAATCCATCTTTTCCATAATTTAAACAAGGGTTCAAAGATTCACTCGTCATCTCCCCATGACTAGGACCTACCCATGTTAAAAGAAATCTTTCCACAACTTCAAACTTCTTTTCCAATTTGATCCATCCTTTCCATAATTTAAACAAGGGTTCAAAGATTCATTTGTCCATCTGCCCATGACTAGGCACCTACCCATGTTAAAAGAAATCTTTCCACAACTTAAAACTTCTTTTCCAATTTGATCCATCCTTTCCATAATTTAAACTAGGGTTCAAAGATTCACTCGTCCATCTGCCCATGACTAGGCACCTGCTCATGTTAAAAGAAATCTTTCCACAACTTAAAACTTCTTTTCCAATTTGATCCATCCTTTCCATAATTTAAACGAGGCTTCAAAGATTCACTCGTCCATCTGCCCATGACTAGGCACCTGCCCATGTTTAAAGAAATCTTTCCACAACCTAAAACTTCTTTTCCAATTTGATCCATCCTTTCCATAATTCAAACAAGGGTTCAAAGATTCACTCATCCATCTGGCACCTACCCATGACAACCAAAAATCTTACCCGGACAGGCAATATATATTTCAATCAGACAACCAGTTTTCTAAAAGTATATCTGTGTTACACTTATACAATATGTAAAAAGTCTGAGGCAGAGGTTGATAAATCATATTTCCAGCTGCCCCAGGCAACCTTAATTACTTTCAAGACAATCACAATTTTGTATATCCCTGCCCAGCCGGCAAGATTATATTTTTTGTTGATTTGTCAATCCCTGAGGGCAACAATGAAGGGCAACAATGATTTTCCTCAGACAACCATAAAAGCAGAGGTCATTTCATGTGTGGACAAATTAATTTCAGATAGATTTGTCAAAGCCTGACTTCAACTGATAAAAGAGATACTATTTGAATTATTTTTTTACAATTTCTTAAAGAAAACTAAACCATTTCTGCACAATCTGTATAATTTTCATTTCATTTGTTCTTACTCAAAAAGTGAAGTTGACAAATCATACCGTCTAAACATCGGTCTCCAAAAGCATGTTCAGGAAAAATAGTTCTCAAGTAGGTGATGGTAGACACGGCTACAGCTAGGAGTTTCTTCACAAAGAGAGCAGACTGCTGATGTGTGACTTGCTCAGATGGGAATATGGAGGACCACTGAAGGGAAAACGAGGGGGAAAAAATGGGTGTAAAAATTCCATCTTATATTTTGTTTTTTTTTGCTCGCTAACCTGATTAACACATTTCACGGACTTGGTATTTTTCCTGTCTGCATCTCCTGCACAATACCTACAGTATTGTTTGTGCATTTGATTACTGATTTACCTACATGTATCTGGTCGTAGGCATTCACATAGAACTAAAATTAGCTTGGGCCTGACTTGACATAGGAGTAAGATTAAAGTCAGGTTTCTATTTTTGTTTTCCACACTAAAAGCAACCCTAGAAAATTCCATGGCGATGAAAACGTTAACCTTGGCGACCAAAAAATTGAATTAGAACTGTCGGAAGGACAGTATGCTCGACTATTCAAAGCTAATATACAGAATGGGTTTATAGAAGGAAGTATATACATAAATAGGGTAGCAGGGGCAGATGATTTCAAATTACTTGAGATTTAAAAGATGCACTTACAATTTCATTTGGACTACAAGCTTCAAAATATCTTTTGAGTTTTCCAAGATATTTTAAGACAAAAAAAGCTCAAGGTTACCTCACCCAGTAACTCAGAAAACATGTAAAAGCTAGCAGTCTTTATAAGTACAACTCCTCTTTTAGTTCTATCAATTGAATAACAAAGAAAGAAGAGGCCCGACTTACCAATGTCAATAAAAGAATGCCATGCAATCCCCTTTCCAACCTGTACCCTCCCCCAGCCCCTACACATTCCCAGAACTATATCCTGGATTGCAATACAACTTCCAATTTAAGAAAATATGTGTGTCAAGCAAAGTCAAGCAGTATGAAAAATGTATATTAAAGCAAAATTATGCAACACAATATTGCTCAACTCATGACAAACTTGACATTGGAAATGACACAAATCCTTTCACCGCTAATAATGCATATTCCAGACTGTCCCACATTCCATCCCAACCTGTCCCAAATGTCATCCCACATCTATACTTCATGCAATCACACCTGAAAACCAGATAATGTATGTCATTCCACCACTTGCATGACCTACATGTCATCACAACAGAAATCAAGATGACATCCCACCACATGCCATTCCGACCTGTCCCATATGGCGGCCCAACCTGTTCCACATGCCAATGCACCATGTCCCACATGCCAACCCATCCTGTTCCACATGCCAACCCACCCTGTTCTACATGCCAATCCACTCTGTCTAACATACCAACACATCCTGACTAACATCCCACCACGCTCTGCCCTACATACAATTCCACCCTGTCCCATGACCTCATCCTAATTCCTCCAGCTACTTTATCATCATGTCATCTTCTACCCCACATTCTGCTTATTGTTTATATTTCTCAAACCCCTAATTTAACGTTCTTTAGAAGCAAGGAAACTTTTATTTGCTTCTTTATTCATGACAAGACAAAACGTTTTGATTGTTATTCATGTCAGAAATATCAATATCATAACAAAACTAGAAATGTGAAGTTAGTCATAAGCCATATATTTTGATCTCAGGTCAAACATATTGCAGCAAATGCACACTATACCCTATAAGTGTGAACAATGCTCTTAACATATACTGTATGATCATTTGTGTCAGCAAAATCATCATACCCACTTTAATTCAAGAGATATCACATATACAAATATATTCATTGCTATGCAAATAGGCTAATTATTATGCACACACAACCCCAATTCATGCTCATTTGAACAGTACCCATATCCTCTACCCCTGTAACAAGAACCAAGTTATTATCTAAGGTTAAATATTTTATGCAAAAGTCTATTGTTATGCAAATAACCTAATTAATATGCACATTACACTTCACCATTAGGTGTAGACAATGGTCTTTACATATATGATCATTTGTGTGAACAAAATCCCCACTCCCACTTTAATTTAAGAGATATCATAGATACAAATATTTTCATTGTTATGCAAATAATCTAATTAGTATGCACACACAACCCCACAACCATGCTTATTCGAACAGTACCCATGTCCCCCACCCCTGTGCCAAGTTACATGAATGTACATCATTCATAACTTAAGTTATGCACTCGTAAATTTTAAACATTTTGTACAAGTCTATTGTTATGCAAATAACCTAATAAATATGCACACTTCACCTCAACATTAAATGTAGACAATGCTCTTCACATATATAATCATTTGTGCAAACAAAATCTCCACATCCACTTTAATTTAAGAGATAACATAGAAACAAATATTTCATTGTTATGCAAATAAGCTAATTAGTACGCACACACAACCCCTAGTCATGCTCACTTGTACAGCACCCCTATGCCAAGTTACATGAATATACACCATTCATAACTTTAGTTATAAAAAGTTTAAGTTATGAAAACTTCAACCAAAAACTTTAACCAAAACTTTAACCTGACAAATATTTTCATTATTATGCAAATAAGCTAATTAGTTTGCACAAACAACCTTCCAATTATGCTCATTTGATCAGTAACTATGTCCTCTATCCCTATGCCAAGCCACATGAATGTACGCCATTCATAAGTTATGAAAACTTTAACCAAAAACTTTCACCAAAAACTTTAACCTGACAAATATTTTCATTGTTATGCAAATAAGCTAATAAGTATGCACACACAACCCTACAACCATGCTCATTTGATCAGTACCCATGTCCTCTACCCATATGCCAAGTCACATGAATGTACACCATTCATAACTTAAGTAATGAAAAGTTTAACCAAAACTTTACTGGACACCAACGCCGATGCCGGGGGTAGTAAAATAGCTCTACTATTCTTCGTACAGTCGAGCTAAAAATGACGATTTTATTACCCAGAGAAATACCACTTCATGTCTCACCTGGCGACCAAAATAATAGTTTCTTTGAGTTAGAAATGTACTGAAAATATAGCATCAAATAACTTTATTCTTTACTGCCCCAAAATTACTGGCAATCCTAATTCCGAATTTTTACACCCTCCCCCCTCTTTACCGTCTACTCCACAAGCTCAATAGCGCTGATACAATATATACGATATCATATCACTGAGCAACAGCATACATACTGATGTACGTAGTCCCGTTAGCGCAGGTAATATATGCAAAGAGGTGCCTGAAATTTTGGACCATTTTCATATTGCTTGCTTTGCAATCAGTCTTTACTTCCAATAATTGTTTTGTGCATTTTTTAAATTAAAAAGAGTTGCCATTAAAGCATGCTATCAAATTATTCATGCAGGAAAACTGTCACGAGAAGAAGGGTTTTTTTCATTCAAAATTATAATTTAAAACAGGTTTTCGTATAGTGGCGAGTAACTTAACAATTTTGGTGATTAAAATTTTGGAAATAAGGGAACAAGGTCGCCAGTATTTTTTCTGAGTTGGCGAACACAAGGCAAACACAATTGTCGAGGGATGACTAAAAGGTTATTTTGGAGGAGTCGGGTACCCTGTTCTCTAACGGTTTGACTATTATTTCCTGACCTTCCACTGGCTGTCAAGTATTTGAATTGGGATCAGAATGAGGGTAGGCTGGACCAAGGAATGACACTTCCCTGGTTGAAGACAAATATCTGAATGTATAGGGGCAGGAATGATAAGCTTTATTTACTGCTGTCACGGTATTTACCACTTTCTCCTTAAATCGCATTGTCGGGAAAAATGTACATTTCTCTGGAAGAAAATGCTAAGAAGCATATTAAACTAATTAAAAATAAAAGATTTAAATGGATAGAATATCATCAGTGATTGAAAACCTATCACACTTATTGCACAAAAAAACCTGATATGAATTTATTTCCAAGATTCCTTCCCATCAGCTTATTAAAGCTGTTTATGGCATATAAACCAACACTTGCATCAGTTTCACTTTGATCAGTGGTGTTCATAGAACCACCTGGACATGACTTGTCCTTCTCCTTAAAATTTGTTCCAGCAAATCATAACCACCAACTTAATGTAGAAAATAATGAGACCACTTATCTTAATTAAAATAACCACTCAACCACACAATAAGGACTTTCATCTATACTCAACACCAACTTCCATAACAACCCAGGACCAACAGGAGACCAAATACAATGGAGCCATTGATAAGGGAAATTTGATCTTAAATTACTTGTGGTTTTTAGAATAAAGAAAATAAAGGGGAAAAGTCTTGACCCAACCTGCTTATATATCAGGTCAGGTCTGACTGTTTGAAATTTAAGGAGCAGAACAACTAATGAATGGTATGACAGAGCATCCATGGATCTTTGACTGGGCAGGAAGTGGATGCACACCAGGTTTTCACCCAGATATGATTAGAATACCAGGCATGGGATGAGAAATCCTTCGGTCAAAATCCCCCCCCCCCCCCTTTCTATTTAATGTGCTCATCCGATGGATGGTGATCACCACCCAAGCATATTGTCTTCATTTGTAAAAGCCTGTGTAGGAGTGACACAGAAGACAAACCTCTGTGTTTGATGCCAGCATTTCGTTCTGCATATCTGTAGAAAAATATTTTGGTTTAAATTGTTACAAGACTAAAAAATGGAACCTCCAGTATCTCAGTCATCGCTCAACTGATAAAGTCACCTTCTTCCTTTCAGCACGGTTGTTGCCAGACTCAAAAATGGAACCTCCAGTATCTGTCATACCTGCAACCAATGGAGCAACCTTCCTCCTTTCCACTCTGTGACTGTGGGAACCCCAGACAATTAACCACATGGTGAAAAACTGCCCACTCTCTTGTTTTAATGGTGCAAGGCATCACAGCCCTTCACCAGTCTGAGGACTAACCGTTAACTGGTTTACAGACTTTGCTAAAAGATCGCCATAGAATACAACATCATCAGTGTAAGGTCAACAGTCAAGATTTTCTTCAAAATTTTGCTGCCCTCCAAAATACTGAGACATGAAGATGTTCTACCAAACTTACTGTATCCGTTACAGAATAACATTTCTTACCTGTCCTGTCTTTTCTTGGGGTCTTGTGGCAGTCGTAACAGCCATCACTTGTTACTGCAGGTTACCCTTTTCTCTTATCCACAGAAAACTGCTTGATTTTCAATACTCAAGATTATTTGTAAATCAAAAGTCAAGAATGATATCTGCACGAGAACAAATTTGAACAATTGTTAATTAAAGTTGTGTTAGAGTGAAAATGTAGGAAATATACTTTTTATTTCATGCCACCGGTTGCCATTTTGACACCTAAGGAGGAAAATTTTTCTACATTTTTGCAGGAATGGATTGTTAAGGAACTTACATACTTAAGGTTTAGTCCTATCAAAGAGGGTGGAAAAATTGGGGTAAATAATGAGGTTGTTAATCAGGGTTCTGAGTGTTGGTGAGAAACCTACATATGCTCTAAAAGCATAGGGGAGGCTAAGCTTTCAACATCTTAGCAGAAAGGGGGTTGTTGGCTTTAACATAAAGGCTGGTGATTGGGGAGGTCCTGTAGGCCCCCAGACAAAGCCTGAGGGCTTCATTTTGGATGGTGTTGATGTGATTGAGTAAGAGTTGTGAGCGACACAGTAGACAATATTGCCATAGTCAAGCTTGGCACAAATGGTGAGCCTGAAGATTTTGAGGAAAGCATGGCGGTTTACACCCCGATTGGTATTGGAGAAGAGGCGGAGAATGTTGAGGGAGCTGTTGCATTTCTGTTTCGGGTTGGTGATGTGTTGCTTGTAGGAGAGCTTATGGTCTAGACTTAAAGCCAGAAACTTAGTGTGGTCAACTTGAGGGATGTGATTGTCATTGAGCACGAGGTTGGGGTGGAGGTTGTTAAAGTGACAGAAGTGCTTGCTAAAAACACTTTAGTCTTGTCTTTAAAGAATTTAAAACCGTTATTGTTGCACCAGTCTTGCAGCCAATTGAGGCTGAGTTGAAGCCTATTTTCGACAAGAGGAAAGCTAGTGGAGGAGTAGAAGATGGTGAAGTCGTCCACTTCAGAGGGCTTATGTGATGTTGGGGCCAAAGTTGTCTGCTATGTTGTTAATGCTCAGGTTGAAGAGAGTGGGAGAGAGGATGCTGCCTTAGGGGACGTCCTCTTCTTGGGGAAAGGGGTTGGAAGTGCCTGGGTAAGAGGAAGTTTTGAATAAAGATGGGGAGGTGACCTCTGAGGCCAATGGTGTAAAGTTTGCGGATAATGCCGTATTTCCAAATAGTCAAAAGCTTTCTGGAGGTCAAAAAAGATGGCAATGAGGTGATCCTATTTTGCAAAAGGATTCCCGGATAGCAGTGTCTAGTGTAATTAACTGGTACAGGGTATTGCGACATTTCCGGAAGCCGCTTTGATGAAGGGAGAGAGATTCTGTTGGTCTCAAGGAACCAGTTTAGCCTCTGGTTAATGAAAATTTCCATAATTTTACAGAGACAGCAGGTAAGGGCAATGGGGTGGTACTGTAGCTGGAGGGGTCGGTACTGTCCTTTCCTGGTTTGGGGACGGGGGTGATGATAGCTGTCCTCCAGAAAGAGGGAAAGGAGTGCGAGGACCATATGCAATGTCTTTTTTGCGGTGAGGTTACCATTTCAGGAGAGATGGGAGACTTGCTCACCCTGCCATGGAAGCTGTTAACATTCTCCAAATCTTCAAAGTGGGGGTGTTGGTGGTGAGAGAAGAGATTTAGTTGTTTCAAGTGTTGGTTATACTGTCCTTGATAGTGCGCCTGGCTTTGGCACAATTGATGCGAAAGAGCTTGAGGTTGTGGATGGTCGGGTTAGTTTTGAAGTCCTAAGGGCCCTTTTCCTGTTCTTGATGGTGGTTTTGCAGTCATCAGTGTACCAAGGATTGGGGGTGGTTAGAAGGTTTTAGGAATGAAGCAGGTGACGATGTTGATAAGGATGGTACTGAAGTTTGACATAGGATCTTCACCCTTGAAGAGATGGGGGAGAGGTGTGAGTCGCAGAGGGTTTCGAAAAGGGGCAGTCGACATTCACAAGGTTTCAATAGGGGGTGTGGTCGGTGGTGGTTTGAAGGTTGGAGTGAATAAGAAGAGGGTAATGGTCACTAGCACAGAGATCAGCAGTGACCCTTCCACTTGAAATCATGGAGGAGGTTGGGGGAACAGATAGACAGGTCAATAGAGGTGAGGGAGCCTGTGGCAAGGTCAAGGTAGGTCGGGGAGTTAGTGGTGAGCAAGAAGAGGCTGTGCTGTTGATGAGTGTTTTTAACGAGCTTGCATTTGGGGGTGGTGGCATTGGAGCCCCACAAGGGGTTGTGGGCGTTGAAATCACCAAGAAGGATGAAGGGAGTGGGGAGCTGAGAAATAAAGTTGTTAAGGCTGGTTGGTTAAACTTTGGCATTGGGGGAGATAGATATTGCAAAGAGTGAAGATTTGTGAAGGAAAATAGACATACAGATGGCCTGAAGGTCGGTGTTCACATGAACAGGGATGTGTGCGATATCGTGTCTAACGAATTGGAGACGCCCCACAGGCCCTGTCAGCATCCACTTGATGTTTAAGGTAGCAAGTGAACTTGTTGAGGGAATAAGAGGTTTTCAAGGTTTTTTGTAGGCAGAAGATGACCAGGCTGAAGGTGGTGGCCAGTAGGTCAATTTTTTCTGAATTGGCCTTAGGACTCCTAAAGTTTCATTGTATAATGTTGTGGGTATTATTGTAATTGTTTGTGACAAGGGCTTATCTGGAGAAAGATCTGTTGGGTCTGAGTTGGCTTGTTTTTTTCTTTGAATCTGTCCCGGTTTCTTTGGAAAGCTGTTTTTTTTAAAGTTGGACAAGAAGTATGTTCGGTGTGTTGCCTCAGTCTCTACTTTACTCTTTGTTTTGTAGGGTTTTGTTTTTCTTCATCATTTTTATGTGTGTGTAATCGCCCCTTAAATATATTGCTAAACATTATATAATGTAACACAAAATATATGAAAATCCTATTCAATCTCTTACAAGGACTTTACTCCTTCCATAGAAGTAGAAAGAAAATCAATCTACCTCCATGCTCCTAACAAATGATACACTTCACCTTAGATAATTTCTCTTTCCATAATTTCATTTTGTTAATGATATCTGCTTTTGAAGGGAAAAATCCGGTCTGGTCGGATATTATTATTATTATTATTTCTATTCCCAACTTCTACAGCGCCAAATCCAAAAAAGGCTCTTGGCGCTTTACAAAAGACAAAACATGAAAGACACAATAAAAGCTTAAATACAGTAAAACGATACAAGAGCCTAAACAGTATAAAAACCTTAAAAAAAAAAAAAAAGGTATATACAAACTATAAAAGCAGTAAAAAGCGAGGTAGAAAGGTATAAAACTGTTAATGTACAAAAAGTAGAACTTACAAGTAAAAAACAATCAAAAGTACTGAAAATAGCTATGAGTCAAAAGCAACCACAAACAAGTGAGTTTTGAGGAATTTCTTGAAAGTTTTGACATCAGGGGCACATTTTATGAAAACGGGCAAATTGTTCCAGAGAGTAGCAGCAGAGTGACTAAATATTATCCGGCCGGATCCAAAAATTTGGATCTGGTACATCCCTAAAAACAGTGACTCACATGTGTGTCATTATACCAAATTGTCAGTCACAAAACTGACTGAGGGCTGCGTCAATGTACATGTTTTGGTAACCCACTTTGGTGCAATGACTCACCTTGTCCAGGGGTGTAGGGTGAATCACACAAGTTGACAAGTGCCTTAACATGACAAAGTCAGGTTAGGAAGTTATGGTTTAGGGGTAAAATCCTAGTTTAGCAGTAAATTTCAATGAAAGGATTTTTCCTTTTTTTGTTTTAATTTTGGTTTTATTGTATGTATTTATTTGAGCTATTTTCATTTTTATATTTGAGTCTTTTAAGTAGAGACTAATGTTAAGCAAAAATTGTTTATAAAAGAAAAGTAATTATTACGTTTTGGCTTTCTGATCGAAACTTTTACTCTGCAGTGTGTATACTACTAGTCTACTGAACTGATGAGGCGAGTTTGCAAGCCGTTTTGCAGTATAAGTAAAGAAGAAAAAAAACATGTGCATAATTAATGTAGATTAATCATTTTCAGGTTAGGATTAGGTTTTAGGATTAGGTTTTAGAACTAGGTTTTAGAACTAGGGTTTAGGATTAGGTTTAGGATTAGGGTTTAGGATTTTGACATTGTTGAAATTCCTTCGCACCAAGGTTGGGGTCAATTGTAATTGTAAAATTTATAATCAAATACATTTATGTGAAAATTTCAGGAAGCTGTAAATGTAATTCAATTGATTTTTGTAATTGACCCCAACCCTGCTCCGCACCATTATTTAGCTTTTTTTTTTTTTAACGTACTTTTGTTCAAAATGGCCGACAAGAATGCAAAATTTGTGAGCTTGTGATTTGTTATCTTATTTTACCAAAATTTGCTCAAAAAAGTATAAATTTGAAATTATTTTGAAATAATGGGAAGATAAAAAACAGTAAAATTACTGAGAGACGTTAAGAAATTTTTGTAAAATACTAATAAGCATGGTTTTATTGATGCTTAATTTTTTTCTCCAAATTTTATTGGATTGATATAAAAACCTTTTGCTACCAAATTCCTAGATTGTTGACTAAAATAGATGTTTTAAGATTTTAATCTTTCCTTTTAAAATCCTGAAAGTTTTAAGAAAATCGGTCACCTATAAGTATTGATTCCTATAATATAGTGATTTACCGCTATAGGCCCACTAGGATTTTTGTGATTCATGTTAACTCTAATCCTAACAAATCGATATTACTATGGACTACCGTATAGTGTAAGTGTCATAACACAAAACATTTACAGTACAGGGTAGGTATTGGCATTCATGTTCTTAATGGGCATTCGGTTTTGGTGTGAGTCAATTGGCATCTTGTTTTAGTATTAGGCTAACCACAAAACTAGAGTAAATAGCTAGGTTTTAAACGATTCTGGCATAAATCTTGGGCATGAAGAAAGCAAACTTTCCACTGTGCATCCAGGCTGGAAAGTTTGTTTTGCTGCATACAACTTGCTGGCCATAGATCTGGCTGCGTATGTGAAGCAAATTGGCCCAAATAGCAAGAAGCTGATCAAGTAAAACGCAAGCTACAAATCACTGAATTCAACAACTACTAATGCACCTATCAACTGTATGACGCACCCTCCGATCCTCGGGATGTGAGCGTTAATCTTCATGGGTGCGTCATATGATATATGTACATTCATAATCATACTCATTGACGCACTCTTGCGTAGTACTTTTGACTGACAATTGCCCACTTTTGACACACTTCAAAATGATTTTCTGATGGACATATTGGTGAAGTGACTGACAATGACTGTCCTTGTAACGCACCTGATAAGAATTTCATATTGATAATGAAAACATAGTTAAAAGTCCACCAAAACTGTGGACGACTTAGCAAAAATTTGTGAGATACTGTGAGTGTGAGGCACTGTACAGTAGGTTCTGATGACGTTTGGCATGAAGCTACTGTATATTAAATATTTTAAACTTTTTTGGTGTATTCCTCCTGATGGAATGCACATAGGCTAAATATTATTCATGATTTGAAATATTTGGAATGTTAAACCCAAAATAGTCTTTAAGAAATCCTACCCTTTATAATAATTGCAAATTTATTTTTCATCAGATTGATGCTGAATATCTCTCGCATGAATATTGTGTGTTTTTGATTGTGGTCATGGCCTGTTCATTGCTGTAAGTTGTGTTTTTATAATACATTCAAGGTATTGGGACCAGCACAATGTTGTTTGATATACATGTAGGTTTTAACAAGTGAAACAGTGAAATAATGATGCACAAGTAGCAATCATCATAATTATATTAGTATAGACTAAGTAACATTAGGCCTAGGCCTAAGCCTACACACTTTTACTCGCACCGAGAACGCATTTACTTTTGAGGCTAGTCCACAATCACATTCAGTCAGATTGTAGGTGTCTGACGTTAAATTATAGGGGCAGGC
>JAIGNY010004603.1:140000-174021 GCA_020152595.1 Chiridota heheva
AATATTAACAAAGAACAAGGGCGTTAAGGTAGTCAAATTCGAACGAATTTTGATAGTGCGCAACAACGCAATATTCGCGTTTTTAAACGAACGCGCAGTGTGAATTTTTGTTGTATCTGCGCCGTTTTGGCTCCTCCCTTTTTCAAGTTGCACGCGCGCGTTTGCAACATTAGTTGCAACGCTATCATCCTGCACAAGACACTGAACTTCTTCTATAAAATTGACCATTTTTACCTTTAGGCTATTTTTACAGAGAATTCGGGAAATTTACGAAAACGTAAGTCGAAATAAGTTGTTCAGCTATATGTTTGTGTTTACATTAGGCAAAAGTTTAGAGTGTCGGTGTTAATTTTCATGCTCTTTTGTGACCACTGTACTGTGGAATATGTATTAGCAGGGAAGTGCCATATTAGCGATCGTATCTAATCTCTGCCCGGCTTAGATCGCGGTGCCCAAAGAATCATTCTGTCAGCATCATGTGAAGTTGGGAGGACATGATTATAATTTTTAGCCGATTCGAGCATGGCTCAGATAAATCACTAAGCAGTACATCCGACATTTTACATCCCTGCCCGACCTTTTCTGTCATATCAGTTAGGATAGTGCCATTACATTCAGTAAGCCAGTTCATGGTAACGATGATATGTATTGCGCAATGCAGGTCAAGGGGTCAATTAAGACTGTCTTGCTGTAAGCATAACTGACACTCATTGAATAACACCGTTACTTCCTAATTTTTTCGTTTAATATTTGAGTGGATTTGGTGCCTTACATGTATGTATTTGTGCTTTCGAAATGGATGTTTCTTCCACTAGGGGCATCGTGTGGGATGACATTGGGACAAGTGGGTTGGATGCCATGTGAAACAAGGTTGGGATGCCATTTACGACATACATTAGGGTAGGACTCCATGTGGGACATAGATATGAACATAGGGGGGGGGGGGGTGACATTTGAGAAATATGGATGAAAGCCATGTACGGTATAAAGATATGCCATGTGGGTCATAGGGAGGGATGCCATGTGGCACATAGCGAGGGACCCCATGTGTAACAAAGGTTGGGATACCATGTGAGACATAGATATGGATGTCATATGGAGCATATAGGAGAACAGGAAGCCATGTAAGAAATAGGAAGGAGCGAAATTTGGGACATAGGGAGGGATTACATGTGGGACATAGGGAGGGAAGCTATGTGTGGCATATGAAGGGATGACATGTGGGACATAGGGAGGGACGCTATGTGTGACATAATGAGGGATTACATGTGGGACATAGGATGAATTGTCACATGTATGTAACAATATTAAATTAAACTAGAACGATAAATACCGTCACAGCTCGCATACTGATTCAAATTGACACACATATAACTAGTCCTGAATTATAAAAACTTCCCACTATCCACCCCACCCATGTCCCATCTCACATATCATCCCAACCCAGCTCCACATGACATCCATCTCTATGTCCCACATAGCACCTAATCCTAAAGATGTACCAAATGGCATCCCATGCACTCATATGTCCCATCCCACCCTATGTACCACACGGCATCCTTCCCTGTGCCCACATGGCATCCATCGATGACATCCATCTCTATGTCCCACATGGCATCTCTACCCATGTGCCACATGTCATTCCTCCATATGCCCACATGGAATCCCTCCCTCTGTCCCACATTGCATCCCTCTCCATGTCCCACATTCATATCTTCCACATGCCATCCATCACTATGTCCCGCATGGCATTCATCTCTAGGTCCCACATGGCATGTCACAAAGCCATCTTGTGGTAGAATTAACACAGAGAAAGCTTTGGTTTACATAAGACCGGACCGTATTGTTAGTATCACTTGACCTGACACCACGATCAGTTCCGGGCATGCGCGTGTGTTACCATGAACTGGCTTATTTAGTGCCACCTTAATATATATATGTGTTCAATGCGTTATAACACGCCCTCACACTTGCGCATTATTATGTACGCAGTACTGACCGTGCTTGTAACTTCTCATGAAACTTTTTGTCCCAAATTGCATGTAAACGCGGGAAAGTTGTGCGCATAAACAGCGTTGTCTGTCCACTTAAAGACTTTACGGAATGTGTATAGTTAATGATTCATTGATATAAGCGTCGGAAATGTCTTTTTACGCACCCCGACCTTAACCAAACATACTCACGATCTTTCCACCCCTTGCTGATTTACCCTTTTAATTTTTGGATGAGTCACAGCGCATTCGCGGTGTCGGAGCCACTATGCGTATGACATCGACGCTTCAAATTTGAATACTAGTTGACAGTGCGCAGGAAAGGGGACGATTCACTGTGACATCACTGTAAAACTAGATGTTTGTTATTGTATTGGCAACCGAATTTTACCTTAGCTTTCATCATCATTGTTGTATTGTACTTAGTGCAAGAAAGACGCGATTCAACTTCAGGTTATCATTGCTACTTTGTTACGAACTAACAGTTTTACCAAGAAAAATGGGGTAAGTACTATCAGTTCCAACTATCGTTTAATCGTTTAGCTTTCTGAAAGGGTAACAAAGTAGACATATTTGGCAATTATTCCTGAATATTCTCATATTACAGATTCTCAATGAACAACTTCGTTTTTGGTCTAAGTGCCGCCGCCGCCGGTGTCATGGCTTTCAAGTTTGCTAGTGGCCTGCTGTCAGAAAATTAACCACTTGTTAAATGACCAGCCGACGATACCACTGTACAAAGCATTCTTCCTTTCTATTTGTTTGGAGACAAGATCGAAGGAACCGAAGTCGATGTCCTCCCAGCTGCTAATGAGGTTACAAAGGTAGGCCTATGTTCTTTTCTAAAATAAATGTTGAGTAATGTCACGGCTAAAGTTTTGTAATTTCTTCTCATAATAGGCCTATAATGTAAATTTGTATTTTGGGGTTCCAGGGAATAAACCCTGAAAAGTTGTGTGAGTTTCACCTTTTTCCGAATTTATTCTCTTTAAATACCCGGTGGCACCAAAAACGGTCTAAGAAAGTGGCTTAGTTTGGTTCAAGAGAGAGACCTCTTCAAGCTCCACTGTCTGACTGTCCATGAGACTTATCTTCAGGGGAAGGTGTCTAGCTTTTAACGTTAGGCTTTTTTGTTGGGGCTGGGGATGGGGTGAAGCCTCCTAAACACTAATCTTATAAAAACATTCACCGAACTTCTTCACTTGGTGAAAGCTAGAACAGTTTAGGCCTAAAATTAACGATAATTCAGTCGATACGAACTAACAAAGCCAACATCAGTATTTGCTATGATTCATTTGATATTGCAGTTAATTATATTCATGACTTTGACGATGTTTTTTCTGGATTGGGGAAGGGAGGGGGGTACCCACTTTTGAGGGACCTAACCCCCAATAGCCATTCTTAGACACATAGCCTTTTAAAATAAATATGGAATGGGGGGCAAAACATGCAGAAGTGATACGTCATCTCCACACAATTTGTAAAGTCAGCGGCGTAGGTCGATATTTGACATATGGGAGGGGGGGGGCGATTTTTGCCTCAACAAACTAACTGACACACCTAGAAAATATACAGGTTTCTTACATCCAAAACCATTTGTAAAGGGAAGCTTGTAAATTTATTAAAAAAAATTGGAAATTTAAAAAAAAAAGAGGAAGAAAAACATCCCAAAAAATTTAAGAAAACTCGTACCTGTGTTCTCGTCCAGGTCGTATTAAGCGTTTCGTGAAAATTTAAAAAATTCATGAAAATGAAGCAATTTTCAAAAAATTGAAGAAAATTTTCTAAAAATGAAACAAATTTTAGAAGAAAATTCCTGAAAATGGAAGAAAAGTTTCATAATATGATTGAAATTTTCCAGTAAATTAAAGCAAATTTCACGAACATGTAGAAAAATTAAAGAAATTTGAAGGAAATATCCCTACAATGAAGATTCGCCAAAAATGAAGGAATTTTCCGAAACTTTCCGAGTCTGTTATTCCCAATGTTGACTATTGTTAAGTTAATGATATCAATTTATCATTTCTTATCTTAATATATTTATTTCCTAGGGATATTTCCTAGGGTCAAAAAACTCACCACTGAGGGAGGGGTGGCGGGGATGGGTGTCAATCAAAAGCAATGGAGGGGGATCTGTTCCCAGTATGTTAAAAAGGCTATGCCTCGGCATGCTCAGCGTACAGGCTTTTTGTGCTTTAAATTTTATATTTTGATATTTGGAAACTGTCATTAATCTGCTAATGTAAAATTCAAACACTTTCTTTTTCATTATTAAACCATTGTGCTTTTTTATTTTGATATAGATTACGATCAAAAAGGTCCTAAAAGAAGAGCCCTTGTAGAGTCAAAAATAAAAACTCCCTTCCCCAAGCTATCTTTCCCCCCGCCATTTGACAAGCCTGTGCCTCCCTTTCTCCCGGTATCATCTAAGTTTTGAGCTCCTGGGTTCCCCTTATTTTGGGCCAGAAAATCTTACCATCTGCGGTGGCGGAGTGGGAGTGGCTAAGTGGTTTCTGATTGATTCAATTTACTGTATATTTTATTTAATTTCTTATTAAAAGGTTGACGTTTCATAAATGGCCGCAACGCTACGTCTTCAACAAAGAATCAAACTCTGCACCGTGAAGATGAATTTGAAGCAGTCCAAGATAAGACACTACGTCGGGCCAACGTTGGCCAAAGGTTGGCATATATTATGTTGGATTGGCATGCTAACATTGGCCAACGCTGGACCACATGTAACCAACGGATGGCAGACGGTTGGTTAAACCATGGTTGGGCCTACCGCATCTCTACAAGCACCCGACCAAAACTCACATTTAACAACAAAGTTCCAACGTAAGCTGCCATATTTTACCAACGTTGGCCCATCTGGGAGTCATCATCCATCTAAGCAAGGAAGAGTACGCTAAATTCATGGTGAATTGAATGAGTAGTGCTTTAGCTTCATACTACGTTGATTTATATGGGAGATACCCACCTTCCTCCCCTTCCTCCCTAGCCCATCCATCCACCCATGGTCCCACACAAACATCTAACAACAAAGAAAGAATGTCCTAAAAATGGAATATATGTTGAAAAAGTCAAAATTTTCTTTCAAGGTTCTGAAAAGTCAAGATATCAAAAGTCGAAACTTTTCGACTTGATTTTTGTATGTGTTAAATACTGTTAAATCACCGAATCACGCCTACAATTGTGTAGATGTTTAAAAACTTTGATTAAAAGTATTTGCACTTCACCGTGTTCTAGCATGAATCTTATGTGAAGAGGACAGTGTAAAAAACAAAATTATGCAAATGACGGGAAAGTCTATTTCTGTTATAATTTGATTGAGGGTATAATAAAATATACTACAAGTTTTGTCAGAATTTGCTGCATGTGCGCCACAATTTGATAATAGAATTTTGATATAATTTTTTTTTGTACGTATTTGGTTCTATAATAATGCACGTTGAAATTAAGTTGTCGCAGATCGCAAAAGAACATTCCACACCGTGGTCCCATTATATATCTTAGTCAAGTTAAACTTGTTTCAAGGTGATAGCATATCTCTTTTAATCAAGTTTTATAAGATCAAAGCTTTTACCTTTCCGTATTCAACACGAACTAAATGACGCACACACGCTAGGGCTGTAGGGACAGATCCACAGTCAAACTCAGAATATTTTGTATACAATTATGGTTTTTCAACTGAAAAAGCTGAAAATGTCCACAATAAAATTAGCCTGGTGTTAAATGAGGTTGGTACGGCAACATGCAACTTAAACATTTCAAACAGCCTCTTAAAATGTCCAAATTTTCCTCTACCATACGGAGCAAGGGTGGCTCATATTCTTGGCTTAAAGTTATAAAATCGGTCCAATTTTTCACTTTTATATTTAGAAGGACAAAAGATTTCCTTTCATCTTACCTATATTTTGGTGACTTTCAAAAATACATGTTGGTTTCATTTGATAACACAGCGGTCAATGGCAGCTTAGCATTCTCCGATTATAGTTCTATGGGTTGGATGCATATGCATAGTCTAGCCATGGAAGTATTAAAGCAACTCGTATCCCCGCTCATGTCACATAGCGCTTATGGTATCGTTTTAAACATAACTAAGCAGTTATTTAGTTTCAAAATATTCTGACTAAAATTAGCTTTGAGGCAAAGTCACCACCGAATTGCGGGGTGACACGTCATTCGCCAAAATTTGAGTAATATTTAATCATATATACTCATTTTGTACTGCTTTAGCCCGAATATGTATGATATATTGTATACTAGTGTATCCCGCTACTTACATTTTACGGAATTTCTCCAGGGTGAGTTGTCCCTGACCCCAATGAATACGCAACTGGTTATAGAACGAAATAGAAATGTTTGTACAGCACGCATTTATTTCAAAATAGCATCAACACTTGATTTCTTGATTTTCGAATAAACTTCTCTTCAGGATCCATCAGTCCCTCTGTCCATGCGGGATGTTTGCTCTACCTCGTTCTTTCTGGCTCAAAAATACTCCGCAAGTGTCATTCCACGCCTTGACGCCCTATATAAAGTTGCAAAATTCACCACTCGCAAAATGGGATATCATCGACAGCACAATGATCGGTCGACCACATATTTGCAGGTGGATGAGAGAAGTCGCCGTTGTTTCTGGTGAAAAACTTTACATCGTCAGAAATGGGAAACCTATCAAGATCGAGAAAGTATCCCAGCCAATAATTATCACGTATCCACTTGTTGGTCAAATGATCAACGAACATGTTTAAAAATTCTTCAAGCTTAAAAATCTAGAAACTTCATCATCGCATCATACTAATCATCAAAAACTGTTGGGTTTTAAAAAGTGGTCATCAACAACTGTGGGTGTGTGTGGAGGGGAGGGTGGGGGACGATCGAGTTTCAAATCAAAGGAAATGTGGTAGTATTTTATGCGAAGTTTCTGTTGAGCTAGGGCCATCTAAAATTCCTTTTAAAATCATCTTCAATCTTCAAATCATCTGTAACCTTCAAAATCCTCTTTAACCTTTATTTTTTATTTTTTTAAGTCAATTTATCAATCATCAGATTCCACATGATTCCACTTTTTTGAAAGAAGGTTCAAATCAACTATATCAAGCACGTCACTTGTGGGTGTATGTGTGTGAAAGAGGGAAGACAAGGAAGTTTCAAAACAAAATCTATTGACAGTGTTGTTAGACGGGAGTTGATGTTGAACAAGTCTCAATCTAAAATTCCTGGTAAAATTACCTTAAAATTTCAAAATGTCTTTAAAATGCCAATAAATTTATCAATGTATCCCCATAAGATTACAACAACTTAGCACTTGACAATGTTTGAATGCTTTTGTCCACGGAACCTTCAGACAAAATTAAAGTTTTTGCTTAATCTTCAAACTTTTTCCATGCATAGCCTGTAGCCAAACGGTACTATGGCGATCCCGACGGTATACTCATCGAGGTATTTCTCTTATCATGTGACCCATAAACTTCATCTTTCTGTTTTTTTATCTTTCACCCATTAGCATTAACCAACTGACCAATACAATATAGGTAACATCATCACGATCTCTATTTCATTACACTGATTGTCTTCCCATTCCTTTTAAAATCACCTACAAGCTTTTAAATAGGATTACAAAAGCTTCAAAAGTCCTTTAATAACCAATTCATCAATTTTCCGGTAAAGATTAATTAGAACATGATTTCATATGATTACATATAATAATCGCTTGACAATGTTTGTCCATGTGACTTTCAGGCAAATGCAATTTTTTGCATAAATTTATGTTGTACATATATAGTTAAAGTTACTCACGATATGCCGCTAACCTGAGACTAAATTTACCACTACAATAGAGGTCACATCATCACGAACTCTACCTCACAGCCTCAGTAGCTGGCTCTCTAGATTTTCAAATTAGTAGAAAATTTAATCGTTTAGGATTGCGTCCACAAATCATTAATCTTAAATGGTAGATCAAGTAGTACGGGAGGATCATACAGCAAGAGACCAATCAGGTGCCAGGATCGTTATGACATCACCCTCGCACGTGTCTTTTATCAGTCTATGCAAAAGCTTTAAGGAAGACCGCACACTTCAAACTGAAGTTTGTGTTAAGAATAAAACCAGGCGAAGAATCTTGACGGCTCGACTCAAGATGCATTAGGAACTAAAATCTTGGGCATCAACTTGAGTGACTTCCTTTGCAACGAGGAAATCAGAGAATAGTCGAAACTTCCTCCGGTATCTCTACGATATGCATGTGGCGCATGCGGAAGTGGCCGGGTCATGTTTACGGCCTCCTCACAAGGCTCGCCAACCTGGTGTTGTGGTGTTCTTAAGAAGGGGAAATGTCGGCTTAAAGTGAGGTGGCACCAGACCACCGAGCGTCGGGTGATACGTGAGGTAGTCTAAGTAAGCTTGGTAGAACTTTGCATTGACTGTCTCTTTGAAAGCAATGAGGCTATTGATTTTGAACAATGAATTTTTCACGATTCTGCAACACTGGTCATCTTCTTACTTCGATTTTGTATTGAAAGAAGTCAAGAAACATCCGGACATAAACGAAAATGTAAAGAAGCAAAATCAACACGTTGAAGAAGGACACAAAGGCGTGCAAGTCAAAATCAAGACGACTGATAATAAAGTTCTTTTTAGCCATAAACTGACAAAGTAATTCGCTAAATCTCGCCAACGTGATAAATGGGTCGCAAAAGGTTTTCATTCCTTTCAGCTCCAACGAGCCATGTTTAAGCAAAGTCATGATTAACTCAAACAAAGAAAAAGAAGGCGAAACGAAAGAAAGATACAATTTTAGTACACAGGTACACACTAATAACTTTTGTTTTCCATAAGCGCGATTCATTGGTAGAGCCGACGGCTCACGGAATCACAACAACGGACACAATTTACGGAATCGGTACCAAAATAGAAGACAAACTCACCGATTTCAGTGCTCCTTGCAAACTATAGAGTTTGAAACGCGCGTGAGCAGTTGCGTGGGCGGGGTTGTTAAAAACGTATTAAATAAAAGAAGAATAAGAGTAAGACTTACGATAATGTGATCGTCGCTGTTTACCAAGTGATTGCTTGACGTGTATATGTTATTGGACTGCGCATATTCTGTCATGGTGGAAGTACTGCTTTATACCCTAGCTGCTTCCCTAAAAGAATTCAACATCAATTATACCATCAATTATGTTATCGTGGTTCAGCCACGGGCCTGTCTGCCTATGAGAGATTTGTATTCCTCAAATGGTTTCTGTTGATGTACCTCGCGTCGGCAAAGTAAAGTATCGTGTACTTTATATCCATGACTTTGATCATTTCGCAGGTCACCTCGTTCCGTTCAGAGTTTTGTTGGTATACGCATGTCGTTCTTTGGCGCTAGCCAACACAGAGATCCTTACAGAACACCTTTCCTTGATATTGGAACGGGAGTACCTGAGTAGAAGTACAGTTTGTGTTTGGTTAGTTTTGATAGACTCTCACATCTGTGGTGTTCTGACAGTTTGAGCCTGTTTATATGTTTTCTGGATGACTGATGGGGATGTTTGCAATATTCTATTGCACTTGCTCTCCATTTTCGGCGCTTGATGTATCTTTAAAGTTTTGTTGCAATCATCGAAGAAATACATTCCAATATTGTGCCCGACATGTACGACATTGCTACTCGCAGCGCCCCCGTTCAATATTTCTTAAATAATGTACAAGCTGTGTCCGCTTAAACCATTTCCAAAATAAGCTCCGTACGTACAGTGTATGTATAATCGTACACTGTATGTATGGAGTGTGAAGTAGTGATGCGTAAATTTTTGGTGGCCTTGTGATGCTCGATTTTCTGAAATGTGGAAAAACCGAACATTGCTGATGCAAGGGCGCAAAATCTTTCATGAATCTTTTAGCTAGAGAAATTCCTGCAGTACCTCTAGACGGCCGATCGTTGTTTCCTTGACATTCAATAATTCTCTTCGTGCTTTAAACTGAACGTATTAAGAGATCCCCGCGGTATTTAGCATAAGCCTGGATGTTTTTTTTTTTTCTGGACAGGGGCACCCATGACAAAGACAACAACATGATTTGACGATGGTTTTCGTCTCACTCGTCTACTTTGTGTTTTTCTCTCATGAATGGCAAAATTGTCGACTGTTTCGATATTCGATTGTATTCACGACGAGCACGATGGGGGACTAGGGCGAGAGACTTCGGGCGCAAAAATGTTCGAAGATAGATTCACATTCAGACTGTGAAGATTAATTGCTTTATATTATAGTTTTAAAAAATATCCTTCATCTCAAACATTTTCGACTCCTGCATCCAGGAGGCAGTGCGAGCTCGATATTACTTCCTGGTCATCCAAACAGATCAAAGCTGCTACTGATTTTTTCTCGCCGTGACAACTATTGCTGAATTCGTGCCATCCTATAAGTATTGTTTGTATTGACCTTCCATGAGCATTAACCTTGAACAGCTTGAATAGAAGCTCCTCATTGTCCTCTCTCCTTGTCGTCCATACACTCAATCAGATTTCTAGTATGGTCTTAAGTTCTGAGTTTCCACCAATAGGTTACTTCGCCATGAGTTTCGTGGGCGGATTCTTTTCATATCCCCAAACTCATGCCTACCCATCATATTTTGGCAACAGTCTCCCATCACGATGTTGCCATCTTTCTCTGGGTAGCTCTGGGTACCTATCTTGTGGAAAACATCGTGGATTATTGATCACCGTCATTTGTAAAAGTATAACACTGAATCTGTATCTGTCATTCTTGGTTATGATTGTTACAGTGGTGATACTGGGTCGTTGAGCTTCCTATTCAAGGAAACCTGTGCTGAACTGGGCAACATCAGCCCTACTCCCTTTATAGTAGCTGCGTTGTTCGCTTCATATTCTGAGGTCCCGAGTTCACCAACATCACCCCAGTTAGCAGTCTTTGTTACACTGACTGCATCTTGCTTCTCTGATTCCGAGCTGGGCACGATTATAATCTTAACTACCTCGTACATTGTTCATATTCCAGCGTTCCCATAAAAACAGCGTCCCCGTGAAAGCAGCGTTCCCATAAAAACAGCGTTCCTGGTCTTCAGCTTGGTGGCTTTCATATGTTATTATTAATTTTCATCACGCAGTCTCACACACCTTCTTCCTTCTCCTTGAAAGTTATCTCATATTAATTTGTTGATGACAGTTTTGTAGGCTTAGATTGATGGTTCGGTGGACGCCCTACGACCAAGTCTCCTCCTTTCTCAGCCAGGGTTGCGACCGTCTATTGTCATTTGCCGAGTCAAAGACATACAACCTTGTTTATTATTACTACTACTTGCTGCGTCTTACTTTTCACTGCTCTTTTGGATAAGAAAATACAGTTTTTCAGACGAATGTGGGTATGGAAGAAGTTCGAGTTTGGCAGGTACTGTTACCTTCTCGGATACGAGCTCGATAAAGGTCTCATGCATAAAACACAAAACACAGTTAGCGGACATAAGTTACCTTATTTGTTTTCTCGTATACCTGCGCACCAAATTCGAGATGGCTTGGCGTCGAGTAAATGAGCTTGACGCTTCATTCGACTTGGTAAAAGGTAAACTTTGGTCTAAGCCGCGTTGTCCTCTATATAACGTTTGAATTAGTAATACGGCATAAAATAATTTTTCCAAGTATTGCGTTGGCGCCAAGCAGCCTCAGCAAGACTACTTGGTCTAAATCTGGTATAGTGATGATATGCACATGTGCCTGAAAGTATAGTGGCAAGTTTGTTTTTGTCGCCAAGATCGAAACCCTTGCGTGCGGAATCTCTCACACAACTTTATTTTGAGGTGGACAGACTTTCGTATCAGAAATACACGTGGCAAGTCCTGGCTTCTGGATAGGGTCTTGGACAGTTGGAAGTTAACTCCCCCCTAACAAGTAGTTCAGAATAATGTTTTCAGATATGATATCAATGGAAAAGATGTAAACCAATTGCTATGATATTCAATAATTATAATATGTTTACAGCGAGGTATCAATAATTATGAAAGAGTATTCTGGCAGGGAGATGTCATTTTATATGTCCATGATTTGAGAGATACCATTATCCATGTAAAAAAAAACATCCTGGAGCATATGGTTACTACTCCTGTTTTATCAACTTTGTGAATCCAATGGAGTCCCGTCTAATTCGCTGACTCTTCCCCTTTATACATGCACCCACACACCTAACGGACTATAACCGTGGATCGGTATTCAATCCACCTGTTCATTCATTATCAAACATGGGAAATAGATATAACAAAAAACATCTTTATCTTTATATCAAAATCATTTAGTAAAATCAAGCAATAATAATCGATTAAATATTCGATTAATAATTAATCCTTCTTTTATCAACTTTCGAGCCCTAATTGGGGCCTGACTAATTTCCGACCATCCATCCTCTCTCCTCCTACTCCCCCTCATTTGCACCCACTCACACCCACACTGGCTACAATCATTGCAAGTACCGGTGGATAATCCATTGGTTCATTCATTATCAAATACGACCACTATAATGTAAAAACTACTTTATTTTCATCAAAATCAATGTATAATATAATCTTCCAAATGTATTAATAATATCAAGGAAACATATATCAGTAAAGTGCATTTTGTATAACATTTTGTATGTGTGTTTTTTGTTTGTATGTTGATAGTTTCTTGTAAATTTTCACAGAAACATAGTGTGAGAAGAAAATGTTTTGATGTGAATGTGAATGAGGTGACAGGACTTCTCACTACTCTACAACCTATTTCATACAAGCTTTTTGATAACGTAGAAACAGGTACTGACAGGGCATGACCATGACCAAGGAGAGGGGAGGGATTCCTCCGAGCAAAATAACCCCCGTTTCATTGTCACAAGGGTTAGCTGGGGAATACTTTATTATCTGATTAATGATCACCAAAGAAATATTGGCGTAAATCCGTTTGAAAAAGTGTGTGTTTTGTGTGTGTGCGTATGTATTCGCTACCTATCGAGGACATTTGTATAATAACACACCTTCCAATCGGGGACGACCTACAAATCGGGAACAACCCTGGCTGGTTTTCTTGCAGATTTGGGCTTTTCAGGGTGAAACAATATCCTGAGTTGGAGATCACTGTTGGGTCAAGCAGTATCAAACCATCCAAATCAATCCGTAACCTTGGTGTCACTTTCAGTTCTTCGCTTTCCTTATCCAGCCATGTTGACGCTCTACGTCGGTCAATAATTTACCACATCAGAAACCTCTGGCGTATTCGAAGATTTATCGACACAAACACATGTCACCACCTAGTTCGTGCTTTAATCACATCCAGGTTGGACTACTGCAACTCACTCTTTACTGTTATGTCTCGTAGAGACTTGACAAGATTGCAGCGTCTCCAGAATAGAGCAGCGCGTCTGATATTCGGTGCTGGTAGACAAACTGATCCAGGTCCATTGATCAGCAAGCTACACTGGCTACCAATATCAAAACGGGTCACATACAAAACACTTCTCTTCATCTACAAAATCCTGAATGGTGAGGCGCCCTGGTATTTAAAGGATATAATCAAGATAAGAAAACCCACACGTGAACTCAGATCGAGTAATGACTCCACCCGACTCCACATACCCATATCCAATTCTGCCATAGGTGACAAAAAGATTTGAAATACTTGCGTCCAGATCCTGGAACACTTTACCCACCCACATGAGAACTTCTCCATCCACCACAGTATTAAAAAAACTCTTAAAGACCCACTTATTTTGATATTTTTCATTTTGTTTTTATTTTACTTTGTAAGCGCCATGGTACTTTGGTGAATGGCGTATTTAAATAACATTTATTATTATGTATTATTATCCCACCTGAAATATCACGCATTTTCAGTGCTGTTCCCATTTAGTTGGTTCTGTGCAGGCTGTGTTTTAAAATATGTATCTTTAGGTATATTCTCAGAGAATGATACTTTAGCATCTATGTCCCCAGTTATGTGATTCAGATTTAATACTGTCCCAAGTTGGGCGAATAAACTCTAACACACCACCTTTGTCCCCGATTGGTATCTTATGTCTATTTCTGTATTAGGCAATTAAAGAAAAACGATGAGTGTTAATAAAAATGGGTTGTAAAATCGTAATCAATACATACATCAATAAACATCTCATTAGGCTAAAACTAACATCCAGGGACAATGTTCCCTTTTTGAGTGATTCAAAACGCATGTCCTCGATTGGGACTTGAAACAAGTATGTGCTGGTGTGTGTGTGTGTGGGGTAGGGTGGGGAGGGGGAGGGGGAGACCCTGAAATGTTTTTACTTTTTCTGGAAAGTAAATTGAGTTTGCCCGAAAAAAGGACCAAAACAGGACTCCAGGCTTCCTTATTGAATACTAACCATTGCTTAGGCTGCATCCGAACTGCTCAGGTTAGATACCAAATGTTTCAATCCAGAAGTCTTTCAGTCCAGTTAAGTTAGAGCATAGAAATTCAAATTAATCATTGATTATTGATAATTTTGTTTTATGTTTATAGGTTAGAGTTTAAGTTAGATTGTTTAGGCTTTACTTGGGCTGAAACACTCAAGAGAAGATCTTGAGATTTATGGACCATAACATTTGGGATTTAACAACAGCCGTATCTGAACATCGTTTGTTACTTGAGGTATTGAATAAGAAAGGTGCGGTGGTCCTTGAACTCCAATTTTTCCTCTTCAACTTTTCCACATTTATGCCGCGTTTTTTATCTTACCATGCACCGCCGTCTTAAGGGGCGTCACACAGTGTCATCTTCTTACGATACCATTCCCAGCCTTAGTTCCTAATCAATTTCAAAAATCTTATTTTGTTAAGAAAATATTTAAGTTTAGAGTTTGGTATCATTTGCGTAAAAACGACTAAAATCAGACCGTGAGTTGTGACGTCACAGCCTCAGATTCATCAAAGTCTTTACATATTCTATCATATTTTAAGTTGTCTTGTGATTTTGTGCCTTAAAAACCATGAGATATGTCAAAAAAGTAATAAAACTAAATCTAGGAGGGACCAAGTGTATAAATAAACTCTCTTTAAATACTTTAACAATTGATTGCTAAGCATGTAATAATGACGCCAACTTTCCACAGTAGACGTAATACATCAGTCATTTCTATACAGATAAGACAGTTGTACACTTGAATATCTCCTTAACGAAATAAATTCCCAAAATTTAAAAGAAATTGACCATTTTTATACAGCATTTTTAAATCTCAGTGAACAATCTGCTTATTTTATGCAAACTTTTAATGTATTTCAGGGCAACCATGATATTTTCTTTTGTTAATCCTTTGTTTTTAAATGTCTGTCATCATCTGATAATTCTTTAAAGTTGTGCAACAAGTTATACGTCTTTCCAATGCCCCAATAAAATCATAGCAGGAAATTGAAAGAATGATGCCGTCTGCATGCAGGCATACTGGCGCACACGTCACACGTTTTGCATGAATAAAATCAGTGTACCTTCACAAACTGATCTGCTTAGAGTGTTATACTCTTTGCGAAAAATCCATAGACCTTTAAATATAATTTGTATCTGTAATTTAAATAGATTAACATAAGATCGATACTTCTCTGAATTATAAAGATAATATTAATTATATTTGTAAGAAAGTAAAACAAAAGCTGGCATTTCTAAGAAAATTTAAGCACAATTTTTCCAACCAACAGATGACATTACTTTTTAATGCATATGTGCTTCCGCATATCCAATATTGTTCTACTGTATGGGAAAATCGTAGCAAAATGAATGACAGTAATTTGGAAAAATATATGACATTTGGAAAAAAATATATAACAGGGGATCGAGTAAGACTTGTAAATAACTCATCGTGGGAGACTCCAATTGATGAAGTGCTCAGTGATAATAAGAATTTTTAGATGCAATTATGATTTATATTATTAATGTATTACTAATAACTGAATAATGCCTCACCATATTTGTGCAATAAAATATTGCCATTCATCCAAGAATATTCATACATAACAAGATCCAAAGACTCTTTACGGATGCCACCATGTAGAACTGAAATTTATCGAAAACATTTTATCGTCAAACTAAACATGGAATTATTTTAGTGCAATACAAAGAACAAGCCAATCTCTTTATTCTTTTAAATGCAATCTTTATGTTTAATTTCTACTTGATATGTTTTACGTTTTTAGGAATGTATTTATACTATTTCCAATATATATTTTAATAGTTTGTTAATTTTCTTAATTTCTGCTTTTTATATTTATATTGTTTTTGTTTTGATTACTTGCTGTATCTTATATATTCTTATGGTTTCTTTTATCTTGTTTAAAAAAAAAAATCATCTCTTCTTTGATGTAATTTTATTGTTATTATACTTGTTACTTTTATGTTTGTAATTGTGTTTCATATTTGTATTGTACACTGCATGGCCCCACGGAAGACCAGTTGTTGCTGAGTGGGTTACCCTCAGGGCCCCACGGACAACCAGCTCTTTGCGTGGGTTACCGTCAGGGCCCACGGAAGACCACCTCTTGCTTAGTGGGCTACCCTCAGGGCCCACGGAAGACCATCTCTTGCTGCGTGGGTTACCCTCAGGGCCCACGGAAGACCAGCTCTTGCTGTGTGGGCTACCCTCAGGGCCCACGGAAGACCAGCTCTTGCTGCGTGGCTAACCCTTGGGGCCCCACGGAAGACCAGCTTTTGTTGAGTGTGCTACCCTCAAGGCCCACGGAAGACCAGCTCTTGCTGCCTTGGGCTACCCTCAAGGCCCACGGAAGATCAGCTCTTGCTGGGTGGGCTACCCTCAGAGCCCACGGAAGACCAGCTCCTGCTAAATGGGTTACCCCTCAGAGTATGTGATAAGACCAGCTCTTATAATAATAATAATAATAATAAGTTCAACTCTTGCTAAAAGTAATAATGCCCTAGGGCCCCACTGAAACCAGCTCTTGCTAGTGGGTTACCCTCTTAAGTAATGAACAATAATTATAATAATAATAATAATAATAATAATAATAATAATAATAATAATAATAATAATAATAATAATAATAATAATAATAATAATAATAATAATAATAATAATAATAATAATAATAATAATCATAATAATCATAATAATAATAATAATAATAATCATAATAATAATAATAATAATAATAATAATAACAAATAATAATAATAATAATAATAATAATAATAATAATAATAATAATATAATAATAATAATAATAATAATAATAGTAATAATAATAGTAATAATAATAATAGTAATGATATTTTATTTCAGCATGTAATCGTTATAGAATTTCATACAATTGTATTTTATACCATGGCAGAAAATCGCAGCACCTTTTTTTTGCCAGAAAATGACTTGTGAGCAATCGAATTAAGGGGCCATAACAAAGAACAAGAAATTCAGTTGTCATGGTAACGTGTCAGGTCGTCCTCGTATATCCTGCAGTTTCTCATGATGGGACTGTGGTATGGGCGTTGGTCAAGCTTTATATAACTTTACTCGGTCGACAAACCTGGGACGATCTTTGAGCTTTTGCTGGTTGATAGTTCTCGAGTTTTTGCCAGCACGGTATGAACGCATGAACAAGAGCTGATAGGGCAAATATTGCGCCACCAATCATGAAAGAGATCTCGAAGGTGCCAGTTAGGTCGAAGATGGCACCTGTGAAAAGGGAAATACGGTTGCACATTAGAGATAGCATTGGATAAGATTGTACTGTTTTACTTAGCATATAGCGACCCTCCTCCCCTCTCCCTTCACCCCTCCCTCCCTTGTTTCCCACCGATCTGCCTTCTAACAACCATTGTTTTCTGGAAAAGTGAGGGTTCCGGATCTCAAGTCGTATCCCCACTCCCGTGGTTACAGCGCTACACCACAACCGTGAACATTTATCGGGAATCATAACCGTACCTGATAGCGGTGGTCCAACCATCACCCCAATGCCCGACGCAAGAAGCGTCAGTGTCCACGCCTCGGCAATCACCTTGACACCAAACAGATTAATGCAGGCATTGTACAACATGCCATTTACCACGCCACTGGATACGCCGAACACTGTATTAGGAAAGAAAAGGCAGCATACATGGTACCTGAGAGTATTTATGTGCATAGCGTTCATAGACACTGGATTCAGAATATTTCCCCCTCCCCAACAAAACTTAATTCCAGCTTTAAAATCATGATATAATTTTTTTTCCGATTTCTTCAAATAACGAAATAATCAAATAACTCCAAAAAGTAAAATGGAAAAAAGTTAATTGTAATTTTCGATCACCTCCAAATTTCCGACCCGAGACTAGAATATGGGAAAATTCCCATCGCTTTTCCCCTCATACTTTTTTTTTTCTTTCTCCTTTCAACTTTTCCCTCCTCCCTATAGCGTGCGTATGACCAAGGATTAAGTTAACTGGAGCCATTTTTGTAATCAATTTGACCACAAAATGGTCAGAAGATTTGACTAAGCTGCTGTGGTCAACAGATAGACCGAGTGTTAAAGGTCAAACTTGACCAAGTGTGGAGTAAATTATGCACCGATCCATATGTGGTCAATGGCTTGGTCAAAAATATTGACCACGCTAACTTGATCAAATTTGATCAAATATGGTTCGGTGCATAGTTTCATTCCTCACTTGGTCCAATTTTGACCATATTGTGGTCAAATTTGACCATTCTTGTTTTAGAGTGTACGGTATACATCCATAATCAATAATAGTCAATTTGTCTGTTTGTGGATACAAAGTATTGACTCGAAAGTATAGAGACCTTGTCCAAGGGTATTGCCAACCTATCGGAATGGGAAGGGGGGGGGAGGGGGTGTTGGTAGGTTGGTCTCCGAAAAAAATACCGATGGCATAAAATATTTTAGAACATTTTGTCAAAATAGCAATCTAATAAATTGTGGTTAAGTTGCTTGAAGAGCAAAGTCATCGTCTGAATCAGGACCTTTCATCTTATCTGCTGGATCTTTTTTACCTTATCAAACTATTTTAAGGGGTCAGGGAGTCTAGGCTAGGCCCGCGCCCGTAGCCTTTATTTCTCCTATGGGGTAGGGTCACTGGTAGCTCTAAATTTTAATAATACTTGAGACACGCATACATAAATATAAAATAAATGGAAAAGACGTGTGAATATTTTGTAGAGATTCTATTTACAATATTTACAAGAAGGTATCTAAAAAATGCACGCCTACATCATGTTTACATAGAAATACGTCTGAACCAAACAGAAGCCAGTTTCTAACTGAAGGACTGATCAAACAGGGTTGCCAGGTTTGCCAGACGTTTACCGGCCAAATATCCATTGAAAAACAGCCAAAACAGAATGAACTGAATCAATGAACTGAATTATTGAAAGAAGTACCAAACAATGTCAAATACAACATAAAGATATGTAATTTTATCGCTTTACACAAACATTTTACAAAGTCAAATGAAAACAAATATTATTTGACTGTATATTAGTAGTTTGAACACTCTGATATCAAAAATGCTAAAATATATGTAAGTGAGTAATTTTTTGAATATTTTTTTGGGGATGAGTTGAAAATGAAATTAAGGAAAGAATACGTTTAGTGTAGTAAAATATTAAAAACGGCCAAAATCGACCAAATTTGCCATGTCAACCATTTAGAACCTCGTGGTTGCGATACAACGCCATAGTATGACGCGTGCGGCAGAAAGGAGTACAAAAGTACTGGTCAGTTCCGTCATGCACCATACCCTGAATGCAGACAGTGGCGTAACCAGCATTAAAAAAAGGGCGTTCGGAAGGTCCTGACCCCCTCCCAAGACGAAGTGTTCTTATAAGGGCAATCTTTTTTTTTTTAAAGCAAACTGGAACTAAAATACCGTCATGGTTTGAATGCCCATGCAAATTGACACCCATATCATATCACCCGCTCAATTATCAAAATGGCATCTCACACTAAGTCCCACATGGCATCCCATGTCCCACATGGCATCCTACCTCATGTCCTACATGACATCCCATCCCATTCCTTGTCCCAAATGGCATTCCACCATACCTCCCACATGGCATCCTACCCCACGTCCCACATGACATCCCATCCCTTGTCCCACGTGGCATTCCATCAAATGTCCCACATGGCATCCCATCCTATGACCCACATGGCATCCCACCCTATGTCCAACTTGGATCCCATCCCATGTGCCAAATGACACCCCACCCCATGTCCCACATGACATCCCATCCCATGTCTTGTCCCACATGGCATTCCACCATATTTTCCACATGGCATTCCACCATACAGTATGTCTCACATGGCATTTCACCACACAGTGTGTCTCACATGGCATTCCACCATACAGTATGTCTCACAGGGTATTCTAACATATGTCCCACATGGCATCCCACCCTATGACCCACATGGCATCCCACCCTATGTTCCAGATGGATCCCATCCTACATGTATGTCTCACATTGATCCAAACATATGTACCCGATGACATACCTCACTATGTCCCACATGGCATCCCTCCCTGTGTCCCACATGGCATCTCTACCTATGTCCCCCCATGGCATCCCATTGTATGTCCCACATCAGTGGCTTCCCACCTGATGTCCCACATGGCATCCTACCTTATGTCCCACATTGGATCCCACCATATCTTCCACATGGTATCCCTCCCAACGTCCCAATGACATCCTACTTTATGTCCCACGTGGCATCACATCCCATGTCCCCATGGCATCCTACCCTATGTCCTGTATAGCCTCCTATCCTAAGTCACATATGGCATCCCAAACTATGTCACACTCTGTGTTACTCGTGGCATCCCACTCCATGTCCCACATGGCATCCCACCCCCATGTTCCACATGACATCCCATACCATCACATGTCCACATGACATCCCATCCCATGGCATTCCACCCTATGTCCCGCATGGCATTCCACCATATATCATACATGGCATTCCATCCTGTTCCGCATGGCATCCCACCCCATATCCCTCATGACATCCCACAGATTCCATAAGAAGTTTCATCCTAGCTATCACAGTCCCTGACTGAGCATACTATGTATGAAAGTGTCAGTTCATATAATAACTTACATGCAAATTACTTGGTAAATAAGAAAAAAGGCAAAGTCCAATAATTATGCCTGATATAGCCTTGGTGTATACCACATGGTACATATTATATCATATGTCCTGCATGGCCCCATCCATGTCCCACATGGCATCCCTCCCTATGTCCATATGCAATCACATCCTGAAACACTCCCTGACTAAGCATACTAAATAAAAAGTATGGTCAGTTGATATACTGTAGCAACTTTATGCAATTGAACACAATAATAAAGGAAAAGTTTAATAATTATGACTAATACAGCCGTTGGTGCCCAAATATTTTGAACAAGTTTAAGGATTTTAATCTCCAATGCTAAGAGAGCGAAGCTCTATGATCTCTGAAGAATATTGGAAAATAATATCATTTTACAGTTATCTTTAAAGGAAATATTAAATGTTTTGTAGACTTTTTAAGGAAACTAATCTTCAATCTGACTTAAGTGTCTCTGAAAACCTTTAACATTTTGTTAAGAAATTCTAACCTTCCATAAGGAAATCTGAAGAAACTTTAACTTTCTCTGAGGAACTCTGAAGAAACTTTTAAAAAAATTAAGAAATTCTCAAAAAACTTTACCGTTTCTGAAGAAATCTCAGAAAAATCGCCAGTACATAGGATCGCATTCTGCTTTGCATGCTCACCAAAACATATATTAAAAAAACCAATATTTATCCCAATTTTTTGAAAATTTTCTCGAAAAAGTGGAGGGTGGGGATAGGGGGTCCGGACCCCCTATCAACCGTGGCTACGCCATCGGATGCAGATATAAAACATAAAATCATGAGATACATATTGCACATGTGACACACTATTTTAGATTTGGAAAGGTGTTGTTCTTTGGTTATACATGGATCATGATACTTACCCATTGCAAAGATGTACATTGTCGTGATACCACTGGCAAACAGCAGACTGAACAAAGCGATCCCCATGACAACAGGAAATATTGAATACATGTAAACAGTTTTAAATGGAATATAATTTCCGAACATTGCACTTGCGCTTCGACCGAGGAGGTCAGCGACCCCTATCGCAGATAACACAAATGTCCCTCTGCTCTCAGGTATACCGAGGGTGGTCATGAATTTGATCTGCAATGATACGGAAAATGTTAAAAGACTACTTCAGTGGTCAAGCAAGTTTATCTGATATGAAATTAGTCTTAAAAAGAAACAAAATGGTGCAAAAAGTGTTCAAAAATCTTATTCCGTTAGGGAGATAATCCAGGTTAAAGCTCCGTCTTATCTGTGTATAAATGACCGGTGTAGTAAGTCTACTATGGAACATTGGAGTCTTCATCCTCACATTCTTAACAATTGTTAATATATTTTAAAGAAAGTTTACTTAATTTTCACTATTTAAATGATTTTCCCTATGGAACTTTCTTCAGGTGGTATATTATGAATACCCCCTAGATTCAATTGTAGGCAAGGTCTGGGCGGGGCTGTTTCGGTCATTGACTGATGGACTAACTGGCAAATCCGCCCTGTACAAAACGTTTGTGTTTGATAACAAATAAGAAGATCAGAGACTGGAAGTATATATACCTACCATATTCACAAACGGTGCAAATAAAGAGAAACAAAGACAAATTTGTCCAATAAACCACAGTAATATTCCAGGCGTTTTTAAAGACCTCGTGAAATCTTTGATGTAATTTTTGGGATTATGTTCTCGTCCGACCGTAAAGACCTTTTGATCATTTCCTTCCTCATATCGTTCTGGGGCTGGTCGGAATACTGTGGCTAATGAAGGTTGAACGTAAGAAAGACGCCGCCAAAAATTTGTAGGGTGTGACGCCATCCGACAAGTTGACTGAGTTTCTGTAGAACCGGATTCATAATCAGAGAACCTGATGAGAAAAGGAGAGTAATATTTATTCAAATAGAACGACTGGGTACTATGAACATGTCGACAGAGGCGCATATAGGAAGCGGAATGAGGGGCAGAGGTATAGGGGAATTTAAGCTTTCTAGCTGCATGCTGCCATCCTGGTTGGGAAATAAAATTGGGAAATTATTTAAACAAAATTGATATCAAATTAAAAACTGAAAAAAAAAATGACGGAACTTTACCGAAAATTGAAAGAGATTTCTGAATTAGCAGGAACGTTTCATGAAGTTGAATATACCATGCAGTAGATGCAATTTTTCTGTATAACTGGAAGATTTTTGGGGTTCCTTATTAGAGAGACGACCCATCCTACCCCGGCGTGGAGGGTCAACATCGCAGAATTGCTGTACTTCGCCTACTCCTCTGACTACCGGGACGTCCTTATTCATAATCGGTTAGCGTTCTTGTCACCTTTTTTCATCATAAACAGATTAATAAGTTGGTAAAATAATCTTTAATGGACGCAAAACATTCACCATATAAACAACTAAGTACACTTACCACCATATATTTCCTAAGCACAACTAAGTACACTTGCCACCCTATATTTGCTAAGCAAATCGTATTTTTCCCCTCCAACAACAATCTAAGTTACAGCTGCATAATGATTAAACACTTCAAATGTAAGACTAAGAGGAAGATCATCAGCAAGATGGAGGTATAGCTGCGATTACCGCTGATATGAAACAGGCCTTATAGCAAATAAACTATGCTATTTCACGTAGTTCAATTTTTCTGTTGTGTAGTTTTGAATCTTCTTAAGTTGATAAATGCAGTTCTGGGCAAATATTGGTTCAACTTCATACAAAAATAGATTATGCTGTCAGGCTGTATATTTAAAAAAGTTATCAACAAAATGGTTGGCATCTATTTTGGCAGCCATCTTAAATTGCATGACGTTTCGCGGTTAAAGGAACTCTCCTAATTTTAACTTTGTCTTTGAAATAAAATATGCATCAACGAGGTAAACATATCGGGGTTTTTTTCAAATACGAAATTTTCAGGTAAGTTTCAGAAAAAAGAAGAAAAAGAAATAAAAAGGTTTTTATTTCCCTGGTAAGCATTTTGGCAGAAATCGTGAAAAAAAATGCTACAAAAAAAAAGCTACTCGGTATCGATTTCCAGAGAGCATTTTCATAAAGATATAGCCTTCTTGGTATCAATTTGCCAAAACTTGGGCCCTGGCTCATGGACTACTGTGTATACCTTTCTCCTTTCCATGTTTTACAACTAAGCTTATCATTTGGCAACGTGGGCTATATAAAACACACCCACCACATGAAGATGACTGTGGACATCGCTTGTAAGAAACATGCCTTTTATCAAGTCCCCATGCTCTTTCAAGCAGTTCAATATTTAAGCTTGGCACAGTCGTATGTTCTTAAATTAATCAATGCAGTAATGAATGGCACAGTTTGATTTTTTAAAAATCAAGAACGGTATACCTTTTTGGAGAAAAATATTAAAATGGTCGCCATTTTGGCGGCTATTTTGAAAACCATCTTGGATTTGCATGACGGTTCTCGGTCAAGAGAATTCTTTTTCTCGTTTTTTTTTTTTTTTTTTGACATGGAAAGGTCCAAAATACCTTATTAAAGGTGATATTTCCAGATGATTTTCAAAATTATAGACTATTTGTTTTTAGTAGTGACCATCTTGGAAATCATCAAATTACTACAATAAAGCTATACGATATCTATATCCAGAAAGCATTTTCGGAAAATTATCTTTTCTTTATTCTAGAAAATTAAGGTTTCGTCTGGTAGTTTGGCTCATGGACTGTGAGATGCTCAACCATGTGAGCAGCTTCTAAGGAAGCAAGTTTTAAAGGGCCGCGATCTGGTCTTAAAATAAAATCATAGCGATGTCATACATTACAGAAGCAGTCCTTACTGACGTCATCCATTTGTTGCCAGACAGCTCCTACTCACCGCGCACAGAAATATTCGGAATAGAACCAAAAATGATAATTAACATAATCCTGTATTCGTTAAAGGATTATCTCAGTGGTCAACCAAGTCTATCTTGTTAGAAAGAGAACTTCAAAGGAAAGAAATAGTGGAAAAAGCATTCAAAAATATTATCCCATTCAGGAGTAAGTTTAAAGTTTTGAATTACTTGTGTAGAAACGACTGAAATCAGACAACTTGTGATTTCATGGCCTTAGATTCCTCAGAGTCTTTATGTATCAGGTGCTATCATATTTCGTCCGGTAATTTTATGGCTTCGAAATCATAGGATACGTCAAAAAAAGTATTAGTAAAACTGATTCTAGGAATTAGGGCATTTATAACATACCATGCACCTGAAGAAAGTTCGAGGAAAAATGATTTAAATAGTACACAAATAAAATAAACTTTCCTTAATATACATTAACAATTGGTAAAGGAATATTCCCATGGTTTATTGTAAAATTTTACTTGAAAGAGCAAACTTTTAGAGTCAACTTGGTACAACAATAAGGTTGCTGTCATATTCCGTTGACAGATTTAGGAGATATGGATGTTTAAAGATTTCCCAAATGCATTTTAAAGTTTTTGTACAGTATGATGTATTTGTGTTTGATGATGTCATAGAGACAATTCCATTGCAAATGTTTATGTATTTCCTTGAACATTATTTGGTTGTTTCTGTATGAGTAGAAACAATTTTTCATAAGTTATTGAAGTAAGGTATATATTTGGCAATGTATATATAAACCTTTAATCAATTTATTTTTCTAGCAGGCTTTGCTAATAAAAAAGGATGATAGATTTTAATGAAATACATCAAGTTTGTGGGAGAATGTGTTGCTGTGATGTCATAATGAGCCTTTTCCTATTCGTTTATTGGCTTTTTTTGTAAACCTTAAAATTTGATTATCTCCTGTTACGAATAACATATGAATATGATTTTTGCACTTAATTGTTTCTCATATTTTTCTCTTTCTTCTGAAAGGTTACATAAAAAAATGGGAATAATCCTTTAAGAATTTGAGGATGAAGACGCCAACTTTCCAAAGTAGACTTACTACACCAGTCATTTCTACACAGATAAGACAGAGCTTTAAACTTGAATATCTCCTAAACGGAATAAGATTTTTGAACGCTTTCTTCACCATTTTGTTTCTTTTCAAGTCCTTTTTCATATACGATGGACTTGCCTGACCACTAAAATAATCCTTCAAAGCTCTGTCTGAAAAACTTTAAAAGCTTTAAAGGATTACTTTAGTAGTCAGGCATGTCCATCGCATATGAAAGGAGACTCAAGAAACAAAATGGTGAAGAAAGCGTTTAAAAATCTTATTCCGTTAAGGATATTCAAGTTTAAATCTATGTCATATCTGTGTACTGAGAACTGACTGGTGTAGGAAGTCTACTATGGAAAGTTGGTGTGTTCATCCTCACATTCTTAACAATTGTTAATGTATTTTAAGACTGTTTATTTCATTTTTTTACTAATAGATCTAAATTATTTTCCCTCAAACTTTCTCCAGGTGGTATAATATAAATACCCTACCTAGCTTTAGATTTACTACTTTTTTTGACATGTTCCATTGTTTTTAAGCCATAAAATCACAGGAAAAAATATGATAGAATGATTAAAAACCTTGAGGAATCTGATGCTATAACATCACAACTAGTCTGATTTTAGTCTTTTCTACAAAAATGATACCAAACTTTAAATTTAGATATCTCCGTAACAGAATAAGATTTTTGAATACTTTCTTTACTAGTTTGTTTCTTTTGAAATCTTATGTCATATACGATAGACTTGCTTGACCTCTAAACTTAATCCTTTGAACTTGAATATCTCCTAAATGGAACTTTTTGAAAAGCCCTCACCATAATGTTTCTTTTGTAGTCTTTTTTTATATTTTTTTATAACACCAGAAGACTGACATGCTTGACCATTGAACTAATCCTTTAAAAAGGGCCTGCCATGGAGAGAAAAAAAATCGCTTAAAAGTTGCCTATGGGTTTTTATTACCATCAAATTCAAATATTCAATTTAGAAATCACGAAAAATGATCGTTTACAGACGAAAAAATGTGTTTAAAATTGCCGGTTTTCATCGACGCCAAAAAAAAAAATCCGTAGTGACGTCACCGCTTGATGATGACGTAGGGTTAGGCACCCATTTGCAACTACGTGAATAGACTGTGGCCAAATATTATTCACTAACTGATTGTATTGAGTTAGTGTGAAAACTGTACTGACACAGTGATTCTGATCGTACAATACTGTTGATACTGTGATAGTGATACGCTAGCTTTTCGAAGAAAAATCAAGAAAATGCCGTTTCGTTGTGTCGTTGGTGAATGCAGCAATAAAAATGTAAAAGGTGTTTCGGTGCACAAATTTCCACAAGACGCTAAACAACGACGTTTGTGGATTAGATTTGTGCAAACTACCCTGAAGGACTTTAGTCCTAACGACGTTACACAGTCGAGTGTTATTTGCGGAGACCATTTTGCAGAAGAATGTTTCCCCTTAGACCAGCGTTTAAAAATGTCGTTTGGTCTGAGCACAAAATCATTTTTGTTACCTGGATCGGTACCAACAATAAAGAAATGGAAAAGTGACGATGCCACCTCAGAAATAATGGGTGAACCTACACAAGTTACAGATAACACTAGGCCGGATGAGAACACCAGCGTTGGGCCTGGTCCAACCACTACTATTACTACTACTAGTAGTGATAGTGCTACCGTGTCAAGTTGCAGTAACCTTAGGCCTACAACAACTACAAGTTCGAGTACAACTAGGCCTAGTACAAGAAGTACAAGTAATCTTCTCGCAATTCCCCCCTAGTCTACCCAATTGCCGGCCTTACACTAGTCAACTACAATGTACACATGCAGTACAGACTTTTAAATCGCCGTTGGGTCACCGTTTGCCGTACCGAACAGGGAGCGACGTTTCGCCCACTTTTTTCATGATTCTAATTAAGTTAATACCTTGAATTATGCTGAAATTAACTTATAGTTCTATGTCGTAACTCGAAGGTATCAAATTTTCTGGTGATATTTTTTGTTTGCAATTGGGTAAAATTTCGTCTAAAATCTACCTCAATATTAGGCCTCTTATTTTCCAGGTCTAATAAGCACTGCTTCAACGACTATGTGCGCGACTGTAAAAGCTCCCAACAATAAAGTCGAGCCCATAGGATGTGATCAAAAACTACCCCCTCCTACCCCCTTCCCCTCCCCCTCCCCTCTTCCTCCTCAAAAAAAAAAAAAAAAAAAGAAGAAGAATTGTACTTGTCTGCAGCTTAAAGTCATTGGCACTGTCATAGCCAGAAGGGGACAAGTTACACACCTGTTCCATCAGTACATGTATACGGTTGATTGTAACTTGGTCGATGTTGGCACACGGTTGCAAGTGGTACAGCCAATGACCATATTTTTTTTGTTTCTCATATTTTATGTCAGTAACAGGTGTGGAGAGCACCCCACTCAATATGCACTACTTGCGATATGAGTTCAACGGCCTATGCTGTATTTTTGTTATATACTCGGTCAGATGCTAATATCTAAGGTTATATTAAATATTTTTTCTTTTCTTTCTTTGAACTTAGATGGTGGAAGAAATCACAGAAGCATATGAAAAACAAATGGCAGAATCCAGGGGAGATGTGCTTGTGGCAACCACAGAAGATATGGAATTTCTTCAATAAATTCACTTCCTTCACTACGACTTTCACTGCTTTCGCTTTGGGTTTTCTTCAAATTCTTAGCTTGAATAAGATAAATCAAGTTCAGAATTTTCTTCGGAGCTGTCACTGTTACTAGCCATTTGTACACACGCTATAATGCGGAAACGCAGCACTGGCAGATTGTAAACAAACAAATGGGTGCCTAACCCTACGGTTTTTGTTTTTTTGGCGTCGATGAAAACCGGCAATTTCAAACAACATTTTTTCCTCTGTAAACGATCATTTTTCGTGATTTTTAACTTGGATATTTGAATTTGAGGGTAATAAAAACCCATAGGCAACTTTTCAGCGATTTTTTTTCCATGGCAGGCCCTGTTTAAGAATTTAAAAGGTACTAATTTAACGTAGAAAAGTCCATTTGAACAGTTTTTTAATCATCTTATTAAAATATTTTTTTGGTGCACTGTAGTAAGTTTGGATAAGCACGGCGATATAACTCCTTTCAGCAAGGTACATGAACAACATGCGAATATAAATCAAATTAGAAGAGTGGTGTATTGCACAAATAAATCAGGGGGTTCTCCGTTTTTACAAAACGACAAAAGGAGCGGGTAAAAAAGTTCAGGTGAATCAGATCAAGGAAATAGACAGGAAAGAAAACATGCCAGTGGCATGTTTTGCTTAAGATTTGTGCATGGATTGTTTAAACTTTCGGCAGTTGAAATTAAATACATTTCCAAGATAGGTGACATTCAAGGTGGATCTAGAGGGGAGGGGTTGAGTGTTACTAGGTTGAACCCCTCCGTTTTTAGCTCAACATCCCTTTAACCCTTACTCTACCACGCGGCGATATTATCGCCGTTTTGGGTGCCCCGTCTTTGGCCCCGCCTCCCGAGCGCATTTTCAAAATAGTGCTGGTAGAGTAAGGGTTAATCAACCGCGGGTCCCGAAAGCGGAAGGGGCCCGACTTTTCTGCCTGGAAGACAGAGGACCCATCAGTAATCACGCCTTGATTAACCCTTACTCTACCACGCGGCGATATTATCGCCGTTTTGGGTGCCCCGTCTTTGGCCCCGCCTCCCGAGCGCATTTTCAAAATAGTGCTGGTAGAGTACGGGTTAATCAACCCGCGACATATGCGCCAACCCGAAAACATAGGCAGCACGATCCCGGTGGGCGGCCCAGCGGGTCCCGAAAGCGGAAGGGGCCTGACTTTTCTGCCTGGAAGACAGAGGACCCATCAGTAATCACGCCTTGATTAACCTCACTTACCACGCGGCGATATTATCGCCGTTTTGGGTGCCCCGTCTTTGGCCCCGCCTCCCGAGCGCATTTTCAAAATAGTGCTGGTAGAGTAAGGGTTAATCAACCCGCGACATATGCGCCAACCCGAAAACATAGGCAGCACGATCCCGGTGGGCGGCCCAGCGGGTCCCGAAAGCGGAAGGGGCCCGACTTTTCTGCCTGGAAGACAGAGGACCCATCAGTAATCACGCCTTGATTAACCCTTACTCTACCACGCGGCGATATTATCGCCGTTTTGGGTGCCCCGTCTTTGGCCCCGCCTCCCGAGCTCATTTTCAAAATAGTGCTGGTAGAGTAAGGGTTAAGGTATTTTGAGCTTAAGCAAGGCAAGCCCCAAATCTGGATTTTCGTTCAGATACGAGTGTTATTTTTGCAGCATTTATCTAGCATTTATTCGACATTTTGTCGTGTTGTCATGTTTGACTTATATAGATTGATCCATGGATGCAACAATATTTTATATTAGTGCTTAGTTTTAGTGAATATTGCATTCCAAATCTCACCAAAAATGACTACAAAAAATCGGTTTTCGCTCGCCGCTATCCAAATGAATTTAGCATATATAATAAGATTGGCTCCACCGAACATATCCGAACGAAAAATAACGCTGTTTTCATGTGCCAATTGGGCTATAATATCCCGTTTGGATTTTGTTCCACAGTATAGCCAGATTGGGGTATTAGCACTTGTAGTTAATCTGTTGATAGCTCATTTGGGCTACAACTTGCGTTTGAAATTAAAGCTTTAAAACTAAAAAACCCTGAATGAGCGATACTATCCATAGCGCAATTGAGTAGCTCAGGCTTTCAGTCAGTGCCCTTAAAATCACCAGAGTGTTTAAAACTCACTGATGAAAACAAATTAAAGCGGTACCTCCTTGTTAACACTATCTGTCTTTTCACAAGAAGCTCTTGTGTTTGCGTACGGAAAAGAGAGCGCAGTAACTGATGCGTATAATCACTAGGTTGTTGTGATGGGTTTCTTAAAGGAATAGTTCAAGGATCAAGTAAGTCCACCTTAAATGAAAGAGAAATTCAAAAGAAATTGTTAAAATCCTTTGAGTTATATTTCTTATTATGATTGCCACTTGGAAGTGTATTTGTGTGATGCTATTATGGATTAATTGTGATTCATTAAATGCCATAATTAATTAATTGCTCAAAAATATTTAACTTATTAGCAATATAAGGAAACTATGCTCTAGTTAACAGAAAGTTCTTGTTGTAAGGATGTAAAATCATGCAGTATTTTGCTCTTAGTATGTCTGTTTGTGATTTCAATTTCTCTTAATAGGAAAGAATGTTTATAAAATTTGCAGCATATTGCTGTTGAGGCTTAAGTTCTTTAAGCTTACTTGATAACCATTTTTCACATATTCAAACGATATTTAAAGTTCCATTACGCAGTGCGGCAACTAGAGCCCTGTGGGCTCGGATGTCGGAACCGCGGCAGCAAGAGGGTACCACCCCTTACTCTAGGGAGTAAGAGGGGCGGAGGGGGAGGAGAAGGAGGTGCCCTTTTGAAAGTTAAGGGCGGATAGGGCAGGAGGTGCCCTTTTGAAAGTTGAGGATGGACCAGGATGGAGGCGCCTTTTTAAAAGTTATATGAAATTATTGTAGATCATTCTTGAAGCTTGAAAACAAATCCACTCACTCACAAATATTACATAATACATAGAAGTTGTTACATACATAAAATGTGTGGGAGGACTGGGGAGGGAAGGGGAATTACAAAATCACGCTAAGATACAACACATCAACATACAAAAGTATCCTTTTGGACAAAACGTGAGGGTGGGGAAAGTGCCCCCCAACCGCCCCTCCCCTTCCGCCCCTTTCTTGCCCCCTCAAATTCCGCCTATGCTTAAATCATGATGAGTAGAAACCATGGCCAGGGGAAAGCTTCCTCCACTTTTTCGAAAACTTACAAAAGTGTCCTTTTTATCAAATGTAAAGTGCGCCTCATTTACTGTCCAGAAGCGCCTTAACTTTTAACTCACCAAAAAATCAGGATTACACCTATCCTCAAAATATATGTTGAGCTACTATGTCATTGATGTTCTGGTTTACATACCTAAACTCCATCCAAGGCTTGCCAAACAAGTCGCTCTGGCGCCATTTTTCCTCGGAAAATATGCTCCAATCAAAGTGATGGCGGTGTTGTAAACGAGGTTGCATCCGACCCCATAGAGAACGCTGTACGTGACAAATAAATAATTTGCATCTGGCATGATGGAGGAGAGAAGAAGTCCAGTAAGGCACATAAGAACGCCAATGATTATGATCTTGCGATGACCAAAACGTTTGAAGAGCCATGTGGAGATGGGTGAAAATGCAAACAGCACACCAAACGAAAGGGCTCCAACCCATCCTGGTAATGTTGAGCAAGAAAAAGTGTTATTTAATATCATAGTTATGGTGACCAATGACCCCCCCTCCTTTTCCCCTCATTAAGTTTTCCCCAGTGCATCACTTCACATTTGAATCGCCTTTAGGAATATCAAAATTTATAATTTAAATCAGTAAAATTTTGAAATGAATTATGTCGGTAATTGAATATTTATATAAGTTGCCATCAACCTGTTCATAGAAAAAACTGTTATAAACTTCTGTTTGAGTATTTAAATTGTCATGACCCGGGCATTAATCCCGATAATGCACTAACTCAAGTATTTGGTTTAGTCCATTTTTACAAGAGGTGAATTTCTTAAAAAAGCCAAAAAAAGTATGTAGATTTTTCTCGTTTTTCATTTCTTTTTTCTTTGTTTCTAATGCATTTTAAACAATCTAACACGGAAATTTTACTTTTTTAAAGATGAATGTTTTGGCATTATACGCATTAAATGCACTGTTCAAATAGCATTGCACTCGCGAATGGCCAACATCAAGTTTTCTCCAGTGCATTAAATGCGTATATTAACACTCTGTCTTCAACATTAATCTTTATATACAACTTTTACCCGATTCTTGCATTATATATAATTTTTGATATTTGTAATATGAACTATACATGAGCATTGCACTTAGTCTATTTTAGTATAACTTTTTCTTTAATTTTGAAGATGCAAACATTTCACTGTTCCTACGGCAGTTCGGGCCTCGTTCCAGTGACCTATAGTCCATAAGCCAGATAGGTTGGTTGGTACCACTTCGGGGGCAACTTGTCATTGGTATACCTTTAATGTACTACCCAAAGGAAAATATTTTTGTATGATAGACTTTCATAAGTTTTAACTTTACCATCTAAAAACAAAATGGCGTCCAAAATGATAAAATTCCAAATTAATTATAATAGCATCAAAATACGCAATAAAATTACCTGTCAAATCACATCAAACATTTTATGGAAGTATCTAAGCCATTTCTAACAGCTTTGCTAAATGCATGTACCATTTAAAAAACAAAATGGCTACCACAATAGCGCCAAAATGGTTAAAGATCGAAAATTATCCCTATAGCATCAAAATATGCAATAAACCACCAGTCGAATGATAAGGATTTTTTTTGTATGATAGACTTTCATAAGTGGTAGCTTTACCATCTAAAAAACAAAATGGCGTCCAAAAGGGCACCAAATAGTAAAATTTCAAAATGTTTCTAACGCAATAAAATTGCCTATCAAATCACATTGAACATTTAACGGGAAGTTACTTAAACTATTTCTAACAACTTTATCTAAAAACGAGTGCTTTCCATCCAAGATTGTTGTCAGTGTCGCATCCATTGTTACTAACAATAAACATGGAAATTGCGCAAAGAATATTTATCCAATTACCAAGTTCCTCCTGTAAATTAGAACAAGGCATGAATATGCATGGCTCACAAAATTAAAGTTTGTCTTAAACAATTAACTACATGAATATGCATGGATCACAAAATTATAGTTTGTTTTTCAATTGTTTAAAGGATTAGTGTAGTGGTCAAGCAAGTTTATCTTATATGAAGGAGGACTTTAAATGTAACAAATTTGTGAAGAAAGCATTAAAAAAATGTTTAAAAGATATTCAAGTTTAAAGTTCTGTGTTATCTGTGTAGAAACGACTGATGTAGTAAGTCTACTATGGAAGGTTGGTGCTCTCATCCTCACATTCTTAAGAATTGCATTT